>JAJCXA010000232.1:0-41676 GCA_026770245.1 Clarireedia aff. paspali H2
CCTCTCCCACTCCCACTCCCTCTCCCACTCCCTCTCCCACTCCCACTCCCTCTCCCTCTCCCTCTCCCTCTCCCACTACTCCCTCGCTCTCTCTGTTTCTGTCTGGGTCGCGAGCTGCTAACGTGCGATTAGGGTTGGTTGAAGCTGCTCCTTCCACCAGCGGAACTGCCGCCGCCGCCATTACAGTGATTGTGGCTGTAGTCTAGCAATCAATGTAGTTGATTCTGTGATTTCCTTGGTTTCTTGGGTATTACTCAAACACAGAGACTCTAAGCCTGCCATTATTCCTTTGGTTTTTTTTGGGGGGGGGGGGATTTTTTGAAAACTCTTCTGGTGTAAATAGTGTAAATTCTATTGTAGCTTCTTGCTTGTCAGGGAATTTTAAGATAGTCTTTAAGAAATTGATTGTAGAACGTAGAGTCTATCTTATTAAGATTATAGACTTGATAGATAGGATTGAGTTGATGATATGTAATGATTGATATTTATTTTGATAATAAATGTTGATAATTATATTACGAGCTTGAGTTGGTCGCTGGGGCTCCCAACTCGCTTAGGAGGGTAAGTCGCAGTCGCTCCTTACAAAAACAGTTTTCGAAGTCACATGGGGTGTGTTTTTGCAAAAGATAGTCCGGGCTTACGTCAATTTAATATAGAGGGCTTACATCAATTTAATATAGAATTGCCATAACCCAAAGCGATGAAAAAAGCATTGAACAGTATCAAGACGGATAGTGAAATAAAAAGGATAGAATTGGAAAAAAGATATTTCAGCACGGAAAAATCATATTCCGGTACGGGGAATTGAACCCCGGTCTCCCGCGACCGTTGCTAACTGAAGTTAAGCGAATGAGAGGCGGAAATGCTAGCCACTACACCATGCCGGATGGTTTGTTGTTGTTGTTGGAGTAATCGTCATTATTTAAAAATATATTATTCAAAATATGCTTATTGGGAGTAAGTTACAATAGAGAGAGTGAGTATTCAAGTGGGTGGCAATCTGGGTAATGTTTGACACACAATAAACCCAGCTTAACAAGTCAACACATAGGATTTTGGCTCCAACTACTCCGCGTTATACACGCATGTGCACCATTTTGCCTACACATCTTACTATTAGGATGAGTGCACAGTCACAGGTTAGTAGTTCACCATCGTCGTCAATTGTTTGCCTACGCTTCTTAGAGCTACGTTTCAGTTCTGGGCAGTCGTACCAGATCATGTTAGCATCGATGTAAGACGAAAGGAACTTTGTTTCAAATCATTTGACCATAATTCTCATGGTACGTGCCTTTAGAGCTCTAATTGGAATTGCTGATTCGACTCCTGGGCGGCGGGGGAGAGTTGGCTGAGATGACTTGGTTTGCAGTTCCGATGCCCACTGAAAAGAGAAGCCCACCATTCGTGTTTCTATAGATCTGGTAGTACAACTGGTTCTGGATGATGGAGACACCATTGATTTAAAATTAGATCTTCTAGACGATCCTTCTCGCTCGCAGTCAACTGATCAACATCCTGGTTGGAACGAATTCAACCTCCAACCACCTGCCGGATACCCGAATCTCATCTCCAGCGTTCTTTGCCAACACAGAAAACTCGGAGCTCAAGCTGAAAGTATTCATGAGGAATGACCGGGATTATCGAAACTTGTTGAGAAGTTAGGAAGAAGGAAGATGGGAATTAGAGACAGTTTGCAAATCCAAAACAGTAGCTTGATAGTTGTGTTTTCAATAAATGAATGAGTAAAAGATAATGAACAATATGCAGATTTCTTGAAAAGACATAGTGATGAAATTTGGCTCGAGCCCTGAGCAAGACCTGATGGCCAATTGGATAATATAAATAGTATCTGGGCCGTTCTTTGACAGACTCACCCCCTGCCACTACCCACCATGGAATTCCGAACACCTCCCCTGAAAAGTTCTACTATAACCTACAGTCTTGATCTCTCGCCCTCTTTCTCCCCTTTTAACTCCCGCGCTATACCTCTACTAATCCAATCACTAATCGCCATATTCGTAATCATCGGATTAACCCCGCTCGCACTAGGAAATACACTCGCGTCACTGACATACAGACCTTCCGTTCCCCACACCATTCCTTTCGGATCCACCACTCCATTCTCGGGCCGTGTGGACATCCGCGAAGTTCCCATCTGATGCGCACTAGCGAATTGTGAAGCTGGAGGTTTCGTACTTGCATTTGAGAGCCGCGTAAGCCAGTCTTGAAAGCTTGGATCTTGCGAAGGATCGGGAGATGAAGAAAGTGTAGCTGAATCGCGCAAGAAAGGTTCAATTCCTAGAGCTGAGACGTGGATTTCTCTTGCTCCAGTTATGTAGCAGATTTTTGCAAGTGCGAGGACGCCTTGCTTGATATGATTACGGTCAAATTCGGATGGGGTGTAAGCGATACGTGGAAGTCCGGTTTTGGGATCAGGATAGATGAGACCAGTATCTCGATCGCGGGCTATAGAGATGAAGCCGCTCATGTGGCGGTATTTGAGTGCTTCGAACTTGTAGTCGAAGCCGCTGGGATATTTGAGACTCGGAAGACATAAAGACGGTAGCATACAAGTTGTTTCGAGTTTTACGCCATGTCCGTGTGAGTCGAGATTCTCGAAGCTGCTGCAGACGCTGGTAAGAATACCACCTGATCATATTAGTATAACCTGAAAATTATCTACGAGTAAGCAGTAACTCACCTTCCCATGGCTTGACATCCTCAGTATGGACGGCAATAACCGTATTGACGGGATGAAGATATAGATTTCGTCCGATTTGTGGATTCTGTTCAAGTGTTAATGATGTAGAAATTACTCAGAGGAAGTAAAGACTAACCGTAAGACCACTGTTTTTCAAAACGACGGGCGTCCAAAGACTGCCACACGAAAGAATGACTTTCTTTGCCCTTACGATAACCTCCCTTACCGTCCTCTGCGAGATGTGACCATCAACTCCACCATTAATATTTCTTGAAGTCCAGACTCCCTTCACACCAACTGCTTTCTTTGTTCCATTTGAATCATCAAACATTACTTGATCAATCTTGAACCCTTCGATAAACTCCGCACCAGCCTTTGCAGCATCTGGCAACCACGAAACCACTGGTCCTTGTTTTTGAGCTGATCCACATCCCACCGAACAATGCCCGCAATAATGCTCGTGACCACCTGTATTTTGAGGAACAGGTTTCGCATGGTACCCTAATTTCCTGGATCCTTCCATCAACATTTGATTGGCATGATTGTGTCTAATGTGTTCAGTACTGACACCCATCCTGTGACAAACGCGATCCAAGCTTTCCTGGAATTCTGCAGTCCCAAAAAATTGAAGACCTCTATCTTCAGCCCATTCCTTCCTCACATAGTCTTGAGTCTGCAGACTTGCACTCCAATTAATAGTCCCTCCACCTCCCCAATTACTTCCAGCTACAACTGTCATACTGGAATCATCACTGGTTATGACTCCTCCACTTTCAAATAGATGAACGCCGGCAGCTGCTTCAGACATGGGTAACCGAGAGGGGGGATAATGATACGATTTCTCAACCACTATTACCTTGTGGCCATGCTCAGCCAGATTCTTAGCGCAAACCGCACCACCGCATCCGCTTCCAACAATAACGACATCTGTTTCCACAACATGCGGCTCATCTCTCGCTGGAAAATGGAGGAACTCGTACTCGAAGTGTGGGCCCGGTTTATAGTGATGTGGAACTTTAGTGAATCCAGTGACTCGGTCAAAATTGGGTGAGGTTTTGAGCCAGAGATGTTTGCCAAGAACAGACATTGTCTTAGCAATCACACGAAGGGGAAAGAAATATGAATTTCTCCACGAATCAAGGATAGATTCCCGGACGTTGATGGAATGGGATTGAATTGGAGCAGCATAGCCCGTAAGCATGAGGGAGCCAAGACGAGTGTTGAGGGTGGAAAGAACGACACCAAGAACTTTGCGAGCATCTTCGCGAGCATAAATGGTTAATGCACGAAGAAGAAGGTCTTGAAATGCGGGAATATCGGATGGTTTCTCGTTCAGATATGCCTCCAATGCCTCGTCGTCTGGTGGTGAGATAACATTATTTCGAATGTGAGTTACGGCATCATTGTATTTCTCATCCGGGACAGAAAATTGAGTCGCGGGATCTGATACGATAGAAGCTCGGTGGATCGATGGAATTACAGTATCCATGATAGCCATCAAAGTCGCCCATTGTAGGTCCGTGAAATATTTATCCTCAGGAGGATCTGGCAATGGGGCAACAATTGGCGTGATAATATCTACCATGTTTGAAGACATCGTGAATTGCTTGCTTCAGTCTGCAAATACTCTCCACAATGATTTCTCCAAGGAGTGGCATAAACAAAATAAAACGGCGATGAGCTGGGAGCTGTCAGTGCTTTGTTACTACGGTCGAACACACTAACAATCTCCTACCGAGGCAGCGAGGCTAGCAGGGCCGTAAGGTGGGTCATTTGGTAGCTCTAGGGATGGTTCCGAGCCAATGATTCCGATGAGGTCTGAGAACTGATAGCAAGGGAGATCGTACCGCGAATATCTATCACATGATTGGCATCAACTATGCAAAAGGCATGAATCTGCGTATAGCGTCGGATTGACAATTTGTTCCGCTGCTCCGACCCATCGCGACAGGATGATTGCTATTGCGTCGACGGAAATCCAGACTGACTCCGGCATTCCTTGCGGTCATAACTCATACAGCGCTGGAACAGCTGCGCAGTTCTATTCACTGATTGTTACATATTTTCATAGCTAGCCATATCCTGCTAATAATAGATGTCGTTGCTTCTAGGTAGCCTTACACGATGTATGAGAAATTTCTATACTATCGTAGTATGATCAACAAATTATCCTACTGTAAATAAATTGCTAAAATCATGTCCCGGTCAGTAAGTTTCAGTGCATCTCCAAGAATCCTATCCAAGTATCAAAGTCTCAACTTCACCTCGCCGTCATCTCAGCCCCATAAACCCCAGCACTACCAGCTCCCAGCCCGACACTTGATATCACACCCCAGGTCAGTGCTGCCATCTCCCAATCCTCATCCTCATCCTCATCACCCTCAGTAAATTCGTTGAAGTTGCTAGGTGGTGTGTATGCAGCAGCGTCTTCTGATCCTGCCTGGGATTTCTTAGTCTTACTACGGCGCGATCCGGCAGTTGAATTTTGGGGAGTTTCGGACTTCTTGGGACGCCCACGACGTCGAAGCGGGGTGGATATATCGGTACTTTTCAAGGTCAATGTCCGTAAGGCAAGAAAAACCAGGAATAGAGATAAATACCCATTAACCATATTCTCCAGCTCGCTCTTAACTTCCTTTGCGGCCTGTTTGCCCTTTTCCATCCAAGGTATAATGAATCTCAATATTTGATTACCATCAAGTCCTCGAACAGCAGACCAAATTCCAAGACTGAGACCGGAAATGACCACGTCGTACCCTGCAGCACCCACCGCGGGATGATCACCAACAGCACCAAGAACTCTCTCAATCGCGGTCACTGCGCGGTCGGTGCTTGATCGATGCACCTTTTCAATTGGATGTAAGAGATTGTGTCGGTAATAATGATGTTCCGGGGTATTGTAAAACAAAGCAAGTCCTGAGGCTTTCAGATGCATGAGAGAAGAAATAGTGGAGATGGTACGGAAGACTTTCATGTATGATGCATGAGCTTCGTGGGGGTGTTCGTAATCATTTCCCCAGCTCTTAGGAATGATGTAGGGTAGTAACATCGGAGCGAAAGGTAATGCCTTTGACCATAAGGCGATATTCATGAAAGAAGATGTGTTGGAAGCAAAAGGGATTAGAAACACTGTCGAGTACGTAGCAAGCAGAATAGTAATGTAGAATCCAGGTTTTGGTAGCCAGGTGTCGGCCCTTTGCGGAACAAATTTCTCAAACCAGTATCTAACTTTGTCAGCAGCGATTTATTTAGATTGAGGATATAGACTTACTTGTGGAGGCCGCCCGGTATCCTCGACTCAGTTAGAACATCCACATTTTCCGGCAATGGCACTGGTGTAAGCAGCACCGTGATAAACCAGAGATTTTGAGCATAAGAAACGTTGACCAGTTGAGCAAGCAGCAAATAAGCCCAAAGGTTCGAGATATTTCGTCTTCGTCCCTCAATTGCAAGATAAGTACCGAAAGAAGTCGTAGCTAAACTAGCTTGTTGACCCCACCAGAAGTAGCTAGCCTTTTCTGCGACAATCTCCCAGGTGTCCCGATAGAAGGGAGTATCATAGAGCCATTTCGCGATCTCAAGGCGGCCAGGATGCTGACCTCCACGAAGAGCTCCTCTGATGCCGAAGATACTGGCCGCCTGAATTAATCCGTGTTACATTCTCAGCGCGGGGTTAACAAACCTCTCAGGTAAATCTACCCCTCTTTCAACCGCCCAAGTCCTATAACTAATACTAGCACCTTTTACAGAAAACCACCCCGCAGTAACCAAGCTCAGAAGTGCTAGACCAGAGAAGAGCCTCACATGACCTAGTCTCAAATGCTGACGGTGTCTAGTTGCTGACGAGGGTGGTAGAGCGAGGTATGAGCGGAATATTGTTCTGATGATAAGGGCAGTAAGAGATACCGACAGAAAAATGTGAGAACCGGCAGTCAATGTTGGGATGATACTGCGCAAAAAGGTATTAGAAAAGGCGGACACCATGAAGTGATATCTATCACTATAAAGGTCTTCTGAAAAGATACCAAGCTTACCTCGGAGTGGAGTGGAGTTCTACAGGCGCCATCTTCAATGAGAGCTCCCTTCGACCTCTTGAGTTGTGAAAGCAAGAAGTCTCAAACCATAAAATCGTAAATCGTAAATCATAAGTTGATTGATATGAAAATGTTGACGCGCCAAATTCTCAAGAAAGCTGGCAGACAACAACAACAACAGGCGTGACCCCACTAGTGCGCAAAATTCCCCCATGTCACAAAACTTAGCCTCCGTCGTCATGCACGGCTAGACCCTAACTTACTCGTAGATTCTTATCAATTTCTCGGTCTTGTGTAGACAATTGAAAGAACGCTGGAGACAATGTCTCACTAGACTTTACAACGGCTTTACGAAAGGAGTTCTATTCATATCCCTATGAAGGGGTCGACGAATTCATTTGAGAATTGAAGGCTGATGTCTGCGGATTACGTTTCATGATCTCTTTTCTACCTGCATCGCACTTTGCGCATACAACAAGATGTACCACTTAGCCAAAGGAATCTATCGATATGTCACTAGTAAAGAGGGTTAGTTGCATACTCGTCACTTCACTGCGACTCCTTTACAACAGCTTTCTAGTATTGCGCTGTTGAAAGCTTGACCCCACTAATTATTTGTTCGCAGAATATTCCATACTCCTCCTTGGTCTCGACAATGCCGGCAAGACTACCCTCCATACTCAAATAAAGTCGCTATACTCCCCTCTCAACCCCGCCCCTGCGCCTGCCTCAGCTCTCAAAACAGTTCCGACTGTCGGGCAAAATGTCTCTACCATCGTGCTACCGGACATGTACCTGAAGATATGGGACATTGGGGGTCAGCATTCATTGCGAAAGTTATGGCAATCCTACTATAGCTCCTGCCACGCGATCGTTTTCATTCTCGATAGCACAGATATTGGATCTGGCGATCTCGACTCTGGTGGAGATAATGGCAGACTGGAGGAATGCAAGCTGGTATTAGAAGATGTTCTGAAAAGTGTGGAGACTGAAGGAGTCCCGGTGTTGGTACTGGCGAACAAACAGGATCGTGAGGATTGTGTAGAAGTTGTGCGGATCAAAGAGGGCCTTGTGAAGAGGGTATTTGAGGGAGAAGCGGGGAGTGGAGTGAGAGACAGCAGGGTCTTACCGGTCAGTGCGTTGCGAGGAACTGGTGTTAGAGAAGCGGTGGAATGGGTGCGGAGTAGAGTCATCTGGAACAAGGAATCACGGCCACCAGTCATGAGATGAACAAAAGGAAGAGGATCGGAAAAAACGAGCTTGAGTATTGCTCAACTACGAGATGAGAGCCTAGAGGCATCAGTAGTAGATCCTACTAAAGCCTAGCAACACGGGAGGGTAGATGACCCAGGGGATTATGGGTGGCCCAAGTACTCCTAATTGGCGGCATTTTGGAATCTCATATGATATGATATTATGATAGAGGACTAGATCTACAGCACTCAATTTTTACCAAAATTATCCATATCTTCTTCCGGGTCTCCAAGAGTGTTGTATCGTGTGCACAATATATCACTCGGATTCGCATTCCTGATAACCTTCCGATGTCTCGACGACTTTCAGCTGCTTGACTCCGAACGAAGAAACCAGGCGCGAAAGTGTTCTGACCAAATCTGAGCATATGGTTCGGGCAGAAGGACTCTTTCAGCAGTCGACACCTGATCAAGAAGCACAGAACATCAAGTTGGTATCGCCTTGATGCGCTACTTGTTGAAATGAAGTATGGGATAGTAGAAAAAATATTTCAACAATCTAAAATAACAACCCACTCCAGATATTACTGGCAAACGCCTTTCATACTCCAATCGCCATTACCATGCCAGTGCGCAGACAAGCCACGGACTTGTGAGAATCGGTGTCGCCACCTCTTATTGTAGCAATTCCTCGCATGTCCAGTCTTCATACCTGATTTGTCTTATTAGCTAGCTGAAATAGATCAATCGCAAACGTTCGGGAACTTACCAGCCGTCAGGCATGTAGCGACGAACGATCAGCGGAATCTTCTTGTCCTTCAACTCCTTGATCGCAATTTGCAACGGATCCGTCTCTCCTTCTTGGTCGACAAGGATAGGCGCATTCATACTGCGAAAAACGTTAATCACCGGCTACTATGGATATGCCGGAGCTACCAACCTAATCTGCAAAGCTCTAGTTCCCAAAATCCTAGCTCTCTCGTATTTCGTCATATAAGGTGTGGTTGTTCGTTGATCCTTAGGAATCTTCTTATCCTTTGGCGCTTTGTCTCCTTTATTCCTTGCTGCAGCTGCAGCATCTCCAGAGTGGACCACTCCACGCTCTCCAGTGGGTAACAACTGATCTGGATTATTGGTGCTGACCTCGACATCATCTACATCGTTCGCGGTTTGTCCTCCATATTCTTCGGGTTCTTCCGGATCGTACTCAGGCTCTTCGGGGTCGTAGCCTGGGGAGAATCTATATGACCGCAATTAGATCAACGTCTCTTACAGGACGCCAATGAGGCTTTTTATAGGCAACTTTACCCTCCAGCACCCTCATCTCCGTCATAGTCAGACATATTGATTGTAGTTGAAGTCGCAGAAGTATCGAGGCGTAGTAAAATAAATCAGGTCTTTGTTGTTAATCAAGATGCTTTTGGGCGGTATTGAAGGTTCTCGAAAATAAATTTGGCGGCCGAATTCTTTCGTGCCTCGATCATCTATAAAATTTAAGGTTTAGCGCATTTCCTTAGCGTGCCAAGATTTCTTCCGATTGATAGCCACAATCAATTTATTTTCGAGAAATATTTGGATTATAAGATGGCTGCGAGAAGAGGAATGGAGTGAAGTCAATTCAACGACAAATGGCCAGAAATGGCTACAAATACCAGGAAAAGAAAGGCAGATGGTGCTCTGGAAGAGCCTACTAAGAGACTTCGAATAGACACCTTGAAATTACCGGCAGGTTAGTGAAAACGGATGCCGTTCTTTAGTTTACAAGATTCAATCGAGATTGACAATTGCTCAAATAGCGGAACGTTCTGACGAGGATGATGAAAATCATGAGAGTCAAGACGGTTTCTCAGAAGCTGGCATAACAGAAGTAGCCGACACACCTCTCACCCCGTTTTCTCCGGCACCACGAGCCAAGTTCCCATCCGAATACAAAACGATCAAGTGCACGTACGAAGGATGTACTAAATCATTCAATAGACCTGCGAGATTGGCAGCACATTTACGGTCACACGCGAACGAAAGACCATTTATCTGCACCTATGAAGGGTGTGATAAAGCATATATCGAGGAGAAACATCTCAAACAACACATCAAAGGATCCCATACCCACGAGCGATCATATCCATGTGATTGGGAGGGATGTACAAAGAGTTTCTTAACAAACACAAGATTAAAGAGACATAAGGAGGCTCACCAAGGACATGAGAGGTTCAAATGCACAGCTTATCCGCCATGTAATCAGACATTTCGAAAGCATCAAACACTTCAACGGCACATCCGAGCTGACCATCTTGACTTGGTCCCGTTTCCTTGCACACACGTCGATCCTATCACAAATGAGCTATGTAAAGCCGGATTTGATGCTATAGGTGGTCTCAGAAAACATATGGAACGAGCTCATGGCACAGCGACATTCCTTTGCCCTGACTGTACAGTACCAGGTCAATTTCAAGCCGATGGGACACCCGTACCTTTGGCATTTATGACCAATGCAAAACTCCAGGCACATATCAAGAAGGAACATGCCAATTGTATGTTTTGTGATCGAAAATGTTCCAGCCAGCGCGAATTGCAAAAGCATATCGAGACACAACACTCGGGTAATACTGTCGAAGACCGCAAAACCGTATCTTGCACATACCCAGGCTGTCCCAAAACTTTCACGAAAAAGGCCAATCTTCAAGTGCACATACGAACCGTTCATGATGGCCAACGCTTTATTTGTGGAACCTATGACGTCTCTGCAACCCCCGACCTCACAGCCTGGAACACCAGCGACTCCTGCGGCAAAGATTTCGTCTCCAAGGCTAACCTCGAAGACCACATCCGAACAGCGCATCTCCATCTTCCTAGCCTACTTAACTCAAAACGCCGAGAAAGCCCTTCTTCGTCCACACAACCTAAATCGACCTCTAAACTTCTCAAGCACCAAACTGCGATCGAAGAGCTCGCCGGTTTCGATGCCAGAAGAAGTATCAACTGCGCGATCGAAGGATGTCCCCACAAATTCATCCGTGAATACGACTTCCACTTACACATGCGTCATCATCATCGCCAGGGTCTCGAGGAAGTTGATCGACTCGCTCATGAAGCCGATGTGCTTGCTACTAATTTCATATTTACAAACCCAGACATTGACCCTTTGCCCAATTTACCGTTTACGGATGGTAAATCGAGCTTTAACGGCATGTCGGATATGCAGGTGCCTATTGATCCTGCTATCCAATCAGCCAACTTCAATGATCCTATAAATTGTAGTCTTGATGCTTTGGTCTCTACAGCTTCCACATCCAATTCAGCATCGGCATCGCTGTTCGAGAATCAAGATATAAGTGTAGATCTTGATGTGGATATTAAGCCGGATTGGGAATTACAGAGACAGGCGTTGGGGGGAGGTCAGTTTTGGATTGGAGCTGAGGAACCGGAGATGGGGGTGGGCATGGACGAGTGGACGAGTGATGAATTTGAGATGAGGAGGTTGATTGATGGAGGTGATGAGTTTTAGGGGTTTGGTTCTTGGGGTGTTGGGAGGTGGGCGGGAGAGGTGGAGACAAAGGGACGAATGGCATGATACGATGTGGTATAAAAGGTGATGGGGACCTAAGCTACCGCGAGTGCTCCTAGAAGAGTGCATGCATGTACAGGTCAGGAGAGAAAAGGGGGAAACGCCAAGACGACAGTATTCAAAAGCATAGGAGGAAAATAAAAACAGCAGAAAGAACACAAATATCATTAAAAACGGAGAAGAACATGGGTTATTGAAAGGGCGGGGGGTAGCAGAGAGGTAAGCGAAACAGAGATAGCAAGTGCTGCATATTCTCCCATCTCGCTGTGCTGTATTTATATCATAGCTATGCTATTATTGTTGCCATACTACTATGTTACTAATGTTATATATACAATGTTGCTAACATAGCTGTCAAAATGGTAGGTAGATGACTAGTTAACTTAGATGACTTTGTTTGTGTACGAATGAATAATGAATAGATGAATATTGTCCTGTCCTGTCCTGTCCAGTCCGCTTTGCATTGCACTGCACCTCTTGTGTATATATATATACAGACAGACTATCTATCTCTCTACGTTATTCTCGTCTCGTTTGCTTTCCCATCCTTCTCTTCTGCTTTGTAACATATATATTGTACATCCTACCTACATCCTATATCGTGCTCTGGTACTGTACTGAACACTAACTACACCACATTACATCACATCACATCACACTATACTAATGATATAATGATACGATAGCTGTTATGCTCAACGAGCAAACAAACAAATAAATAAATACCCTTGACTCTTAAAACATCTACTCTATCTATCTATGTACCGATGGACCTATGTACCTACCTATGTATGCATGTATGTATCTATATATCTTCATCCCGTTCACTCCTACTAACCACATCCATATCCATATCCGCATCCGTTTCCGTTTCCGGCCCTATGCGAAATAAGAGTAGATATATATACATACATACATACATACATACATACATACACATATAAGCAAGCTACTGTAGCAAACGAAACCGCCTCGCCACCCACCCACCCACCCGTCCCATAATAATTCACATTAGCAAGTAAAAATAAAAATAAAAATAAAACTGCAGCCACACGAGATGAGTTTTCCCTTGCCCAGAGAAACCCGTAAAAATGTGAAAACAAAGCGCATGTATGCATACATACATAGCCTTCCTTTCCTTGACCCTAACCTAGTTAGTATAAACGAAACAAAACAAAAATACCATAACCCGCGCAACCCATTTCACCAGCCCCTCTTAGTAATAACTTCATCTCCAGGCCGCAGGATTCTGGTGATAACATGCAAAGCGCCCATGCCAGAGCCTACAATGAGCGCTCGTGGGGCGTTCGTGATCTTCGCAAGATGTCGTTCTGAATGTGTCCTGGTGGGATTGCCCGAGCGTGTGTAGTCTTAGATCCCTGAATTCCTCGCTTCGCTGCTAAAACTCGGTTCCTTCTCCCTCTCTACCATAACCTAAACTTCTTCCTCTCACATGCAATCAAACCTCCAATCAAACCGCGTCCTCTCCCCCGTCATATCCAACCGCTTCGAACCCTGACTTTATCCATCTACTCCTCCCTCAAACTCAACAATCCATCTGCAGCCCTCCCATTTGTCCCACTACCCGTACCCATCCCATCACTCATGCTCCTCCCACCTCCCGCTCCCTCCATACCTTATACTTGTCCTAGAACCCTCCTCTGATCCACCAGCGCACCCGCACTTGTTTCAGAATTCCTCGCCCCATCCACACCTCCTGACCTCATCGTCTCAGCAACTATGCTCCCCTTTCCCCCCCACATCTCTACCTCTCTCTTCGTTGTTCTCCGGATGCGCATGCGCATGCGCTGTTGCATTTTCCTTTACAGAAGAATATCTCATTCCATTCCCTCTTCCACACCCAGAACTTTCACCTCTATTCCGATTTCCATTTTCTAAGAATGATACCTCATTAACCATCGCTCTTGAAGAACCCGCACCACCGTCCCTCCTCGTAGTAGGCAGCGGTGTTCGCGTCGCCATCTTCGACATCGCAACAGAACCACAGAAACGAATCCGTGCATGAGAATTAGCGTAGCCAGAATCCACGCTGCTGAATGTGCTCCTGGAAGTGGGGTTTGTGTTAACGGGCTTGGTTCTAAAAGAAGCAGGACGAGTATTTGTCTTTGTTTTTGTGATATTCGTAGTCGAATGATGATGTTTGAGTTCAGAAAAGGGAATGTCGATCTGATCGGTGAGGATTTTGTAGTGCGCGAGAGAGAGACGGAGGCGGAGGGTTTGAGCTTTCTGTGAGGGAGTTCAGTTTGGGGGGGGTGAGGGGTATTGGGGGAGGTGTGAGTGAGGGGCGTGGGTGAAGTGAGTGTGATAGAGAGTTTAGTAACAGGCTTGAAATTGAGGGTTTGAGGTCAAGGGATAGACAGGATATAGGAGTTAAACCTGGGAATAGGAATAACACATAACACCGAGGAGTATCCCCAATAATGAACACATACGACGAAGAAGTAGAAGAAAAGAGAGCCACTAACCTGACGAATATCTTCCCTCGACAAAGATTTCCTCTTAACAACACCACTCGTAGCAACCGAATGATATTGAGCTTTCGAATCTGCTCTTTCTTTCATTGGTGAATCTGGAATCGTCATAATAGTACTTTGCGAACTTGGCATCATGTCTCCTGACGCCGAGCTTATGGAGGAAGATCGTGATACTGATGATGTTGCTAATAGAGGAAGGCGATTGGTGGTCTATTAGACGTGTTGCGGTTAAGGTTAGCATATTGATCATTTTTGCCTATATCACCAATCCCGAATCAAGACACATAAAAAGCAAAGGAAAGGAGACTCACCTCGTACCCCATCTTCCAGAGCCCCCGCCCACCAGACTCATCCTCATCCCCATCCTTACCCTCTGCCTGCTGTGTAACCTTCCTTCGTTTACACACCCTCTCAACATCAACATCGATATCATCAACACCCTCCAGCCTCTGCGTCTGTGTCTGCATCTGCATACCTCGATCCCAATCCCCTTTTCGTTCATAGCCCGCACTCAATCCCATTTCCTTTTGGCTCTCTCCCTTCCCCTCCATCCCTATCTCCCTCCCCATCTTCACCCTTATCTCCGAAACATATCCACATCCCAAACTAACATTCGCGCGCAAATTACTGAGCACGCGACGCGTCTGTTGGGCCATTCTGCTCGATCGTTTATTAGATTCCAGTATACACAATCTCTTTTCGTTCGTCCGCGAAGGTTTGGAAAAGAAAGCGCGTTCGTTCGTTTGCACTATACTAAGTGAAGTTGTTGTTATCGTTTTTGGGCGATGGCCTCTGTATGAAGTGTGGATAGGTAGGTAGGTCTGGTGGGCGAGTGTTATGTTAACTACTCGTCCGAAGCAGGTAGGTAGGGAAGGACAGGACAGGACAAGACTCGAAAATGAAGTAAAAGTAAAGTAGAGGGAAGGACAGGCTTCCGCTGTTAAGGAAAGTAAAGAAAAGCAAAACTTACCCAGCAATTGCAAACTCTTACTCCACGTTAGATTCTCTTTCTCTTTCTCCTTCTCCCACACAGCAAAAACCCGTCCTCAGATTCTCGAGTCCCAAATCAGCTGTAATCCCAATCGCAATCCAATCCAATCCAATGCAATCCGATGCAATCCAATCCCACACTTCAATTCCCAAATCCCGAATCTCAAATCCCCAAGCCAAGCCAAACCAAAAAATCCCAAACAAGTCTTCAGTCAACGGTCAGGAAAGAGTAATGTGTTTCGTCGCACGCGTAGTTCTTGTCCCTCACTCACTTACTCACACACACACACACACAACTCACCCACTAAATACGTCTCAATCGCGTCCACGTCCATTTTCTGCCACCCCGATAAAAGAAAGACCGGGGGCGAGTGCAGGGGCAGGTACGTAGCGTGAGTAGGTTTCCTGTCACCGCCTTTGATAGTAGGTTCAGGATCCCCTACACGCTCTCACGCTTTGCAAGCTACAGAAACACGCTAGATCCTAGATCGGACGGCCCGCGAACAACCTTAAATCATGCCTTATCCCTTATCCCTATCTTGCCACGCCGACCGACCCTATCCCATCTCATCTTGTCGCCCGTTGTTGCATCATTTTACTTGTCGGTCATGCTTGAAAAATCAGGGTCCTCCCGCTGCACCCCTAAGGATGTCTCATTCTACTCTTCGCCCAGTTCTTCACAACGACATATGCATAAACAGACAGCTCATCTAAACAATCAATATATTATAGTAATCCAAAAAGATTATATATTTCTTCTCCGCCAAAAAAGCATCATTACATCATAGAAAAATAATATATCAACTAGCCAGCCGGGCATCCGTGTTTCCCATCACAAGTAGTCCCAGAAGGATAATATCCAAAAAAAAGTTAAAAAAAATCAAAAACAACGCCCTGCTAGTCGGAGTAAACTGGTAGATATCCCATCCTTCCATCCTTCGATATAGCTATTGCCTAAACGCCATGCTTTTTGCCCCCTTGGTATATCATCTCATCTCCCCTTTCCCATTCCCAAATGAGTCCTACATTTTCCTTTCCTATCCAATCCCATTCAAACAAGAACGCCCCTCCCAAAATGGTCTCACAAAACTCCAAGGTGTATATATCCCTCAATCCTTAGTCCACATCCATTGAATAGAGACTTGTATCGAATTTGAAAGGTTTATCAAAAATTGAGTAATCTCCCATATCATCCCATGATTGTTGAGGAACAAAAATATCACCATCAAGCATAGTCAAATCGTCCCCAGCACTGACGTTGAAATTGTTAAGGTTGTTGTTTGAGAGGGCGTCGGTGTCGGTAGGTCCAAAAGGCATCCATGATTCATCGAATATGTCAACTGCAATATCCAAGTTGACTCCTTCGGATATATCACTATTTGGTTCTGATACTCCATCTTTACTCGATTCCGGAGTGTCGTTGGGTGTGATTGCACGGTACACATTCATATCCGAAATCGCTCCGCCAGCTCCACTTTCAAATCCAGAAAACGTTTGGAAAAGATCATGTGGATCAATTGTGGCATTTGCCCAAGGGTCGACAATGAGCTCTGCTGCTGGTTGAGCAGACACTGCTGAATTGTCTTTTTGAGACTTAGAAATGTCCATAGGCGTACTTGGCTGAGGTTTGACAGCGGGGGTCTTCGAGTCCGCAGAACTACCTTGTCGATTCATCGAAACTTGGCGGTTCATGGGAGTAGACGCCATGGCAGACGGCGTAGCAGCTTCAATCTTTGGCGTTTGACCTTGCTTCGAGCCCGTAGCAGTCATCTTGGTGCTCGTAGGAGGTGCGGTGGTATTCGGGGCCGAGGCTGTGGTCGATTTCTTTGACTGTCCCTGGTCTAATCCCAACATCGAGGCAAGACTCTCCTCGGCGTACTGCTGAGGGTTCGCGAGTGGTTTCACATGCTCCTCTTCCTTGTGGCGTTTAAGTTCTTCTTCAGTCTCAAAGCCAACGTCGTGACGTTCGCAATCTTGATCAGGACAGCACAAAGCGGGCTTTGGTGGTGCTCTTGACTCAGTAGGTTGCTGCTGACGCTTGATTTCCGGTGAAACGGCCTTTGGCACTTGGGGTGAAGATGTGGACCCGGGAGTACCTTGGCTCTGCACTGGTGTACTGTTTGGCTTTTGCTTCTTGCGTGCAGGTATATGCAGATTCTCTTGTGTTAAACCAGGAGCCTTTACGTTGTAGATAGGTTGACCATGTGGAGATGACGCGCCAAATGGGAATGGAGGCTGTGATGACGTCGGAGCAGCTGGTGGGTGCGAACTGCGACTATTGGATCGTTGGTGCATCTTATTCAGTTGCTGCTGTTGTTGTTGTAAGTTTGCTGCGTTCAGTGGTACCGCTTCTGAGGACTGGGTAGCCGGGGCAGGAGCTTGGCTAACCGATGTATTTGGTGTAGCCTCTGACTTCTTCATCGTCGGGAACCTATCTGTCAAGTCTTTGATCATACCCCTAAGCATGTTCAAGGCTTGCTCTACTTCAGCAGGCCTAATGGAGAACACGTCTTTGACTTCACGTAGCTCCTTGTCCTTAAATTGCTTGGCCAAACGATTTCGCTAGAGAATGTTAGTGAGGCTCCAGGGAGGTAAACTTAGATCACTTACTGTTCTGAAGAATATTCTAGCGCGTGTATCATCGTGTGTAACAGCATACCACTTATGGATCGCCCGCCCCAAATTGTTCGTGGGGTTTACGATATCTCGTAGTAAAGTTACCATAGTTTTCTTCGTTTCTTGGTCCATAGGAATATCAGGAAGGGGCTCCATAGCACGCTGGTTTTCTTCTGCCATTATTTCCCGCAATTTTGCAGTATCTTCGCTGTTTATGTTCGGTTGCTGCCTTGCGTACTGTTGACGTAACAAAGCTTCATACTGTTTTTTCCGGTCTGGAGTCAGCTTCGCGACAGCCTCAGGTGGAAGTGTACGCATTCCAGATGGCTTCTGCGCAGTCTGCTGTGCTGGTCGCTGCTGGCCATTTGGATTGGGAACCTCGACAACGTCATCACTGCTGGCACGCTTCAGATTATTTTTAGCCGGCTGAGCAGGGGAAGAAGTCTGGGCTGGGGTTGGTTTCTGGTTCGGTTGCTGCTGTTGACGGGCAGCCCTCGCGTTCACTGCTGTGACCGCCGCCGCCGCTGTTGCTGCCGGCTCTGAAGTCGGCGGCTTTGGCTGCGTCGCTTGTACTGGAGGTTGTTGTGCAGGTGAAGCCTGGTTCCCGTTCGCTGGACCATTCGGTGGGTTTGGCCTTGGCTGTTGCACGTTTATCTGCGCGATCCGATTTGCCATGTGCACGCGCTGCTGATGCTGCAATTGCAATTGCTGTTCTTGCTGTCGCATTATGAAAGCTCTAAGTTGTTCATCAGTGAAACCAATGAACCTGCCGGAAGGATGGTTGCGAATCGCCAGAACATCTTGTGGTGTTGGCTGACGGAGGGCTTGGGGGACCATGTTCATGCCATTTGGCATCTGCATTGGAGCTTGACCCATGGGAGCAACAGGAGCCGCCAGTCCCGGCGTGACTACAGGCATAGGATTTTGCGCACCAGGCCCGCCGGGGTTCATACCAATTTGAGGAGCTTGCGGGCCTAGCAGTTTACTTCGTCGCATGAAATCCATGTAGTGCATCTTCTGCGTGTTTTTAAGGTTTTCCATTACCTCTGGCGGTATATTACCATTAGTGGCAAGCCAATGTTTTAACTGACCCCATTTCTTCACTTCAGCGGGAATACCTCGAGGCATCTGTGGGATATTAAGGACTCCAGGGGGAAATGGCATATTATCCAGCTGCATTAATGCCCTTTGGTCGAATTGTGGGTTATCGGGCCGGCGTTGCATTGCAGTCTGACTTGCTTGAGCCACTGATTGTTGCAGATACATTTGCTGCTGGGGTGTCATACCAGTCATGAGCGATGGGGGAGGTCGCTGGCCTGGATTCGCCATCATGAATTGGTTCAAAGCTTGTTGTTGCGGGGTAAATTGGCCAGCCTGAGGTCCTAGCTGCCCGGGGCGGGGCTGTTGGTTGCCACCGGGCATGGGCATCTGGTGTCCCCCCTGCATTCGAGCATTTTGTGCCGCATGCCATTTTTGAACAACCTCATTCAATTTATCTGGAGGAAGAGCTGCAAACTGCTTTTGCTGCTCAGGCGGCATTCCCTGAAACATAGCCGGATTCAGACCATTCATGGCATTCCCTGGACCCATCGGTCGCTGCATACTTTGCACGAATCGTGGATCGAGAGACGGGTTAAACTGCGGGTTGCCGTTCATCCGCATGCCTTCAGGATGGTTCATCTGTTGTGAAGGCGTCCTTAAGGGGGTATTCAGTGTATTCATCGCAGGACTCTGTTGGGGGGGCATGGGACCCATTCCACCTGGTTGACCTTGCAGGCCCATATGCTGCGCTTTAGCGGCCGCGTTAGCACGAGCATGGGCCTGCTGAGATTGCTGTTGAGCTTGAGCCTGCTGCATTCTCTGATTTTGTGCATTAAACATCTGGGCTGGCGTCATTTGTCCTCTTTGGTTCGACATCGCGGCTGACCGTTGGTCATTCATGTTCATCGACTGTCCAGGCATCACCACATTCGGCTGCGGAGTCCCATTTCGAGGCCCACTAACAGGTACCACCATTTGACCAGCTTCTTGTGCTATTACCCCAGCCTGCTGCTGCTGACCTATGAGGTTCTCCATAAATGCCATGTCTGTTCCACCCATGGAAGTCGGAGGCTGCGATTGGCCGTTCATTGGGCTCGGATTCATTGACCTTTGTTGCTGCATAGCTGGCGCCGCCGCCGGTCCATTTTGTGGTTGTTGCGAGAGCGGAGCCTGCTGACCTTGGGGGTTCTGTTGACCTTGCGCCATTTGAGCCTGAGCATTGATGCGCCATTTATGATAGGCTTGCTGACGGAAAAATAAGAGCGCCGGGTCGGTGCCCTGGCTGGTATATCGTTGCCATTGGGCAGGGTCCATCCGCGATTGCATGGTTGCTCGTACCGTGTTCTTTTCCTCCGCAGAAGCCTCGTTAAACAACCTAATGGCTTCTCGCCCAATCATCTGTGCCTCGGCCGGATTGGGCTGTGGGCCATTCGCAGGTCTCTGAGGTCCGTTTTGTGGTTGCGGTGGCATATTATTCGGTTGAAAATGTTGGTTCGAATTCATATTTTGTTGCGGATTTTCATTCGAAGGAGCTCCTGGCATAGGCTGTGGTTGCTGTGGCGGAAGTGGTGAAGCTTGCATCTGATGTTGAAGATGCTGAAATCCTTGTTGTGGAGTCTGTTGAGGCATACCTCTCGGAAGTTGTTGATTTTGCATACCGCTCTGGTTCATCATCAGTTGTTGTTGAGCTTGCGCTTGAGCTTGCGCTTGAGCTTGGGCGGTAAGCTGCTGCTGGAGAGAACTTGATAACCTATTGCGATGTTCCAGCAACTCGGCCAGCTTTCTAGCAACCTCGCGCTTGTAATGAGCCTAACAATGTTAGCACTAAAATTACTTTTAGGTACTTGCGGTATATATACTTTGTCTGAGGATTTTTCGAATAGTTCCTTTTCGTAGCCTACCGCCATCTCAATGTACTTTTGTAGAGTTTGAGGGTTTGTCTGTGCTTGAGCAATCAAACGTAGATTGCCAATACTATAAGGGAGAAAACCCATTGTCAGTAATGCTCGTCTAGTAGTAATGAAGATCTCAAACATCGAAGAGTCAAGAAAAGCATATTATATTACAGCAAAGCAGATTTACTCACAAACTAAAGACGGTTGATATTCGTTCCTGAATAATTACTGACGACTGCCATCCTGTTACAGGCCCTGTATTCTCTTGAATTTTTTGGAATACCAATTGTTGAACCTGCGCAGGTAGCGGTTGTCGCTGCTGCTGCTGCTGCTGCTGCTGCTGTTGCTGTTGCTGTTGTTGCTGCTGCTGCTGCTGCTGTTGTTGTTGCTGCTGCTGTTGTTGCTGCTGTTGCTGTTGCTGTTGTGGCATCATTTGACCCGCATTGCCCATATTTGGATAATTGGAAGCCATCCTATGGTTCGGTGTGGCAAGGCCACGCTCCTACAATGAGGAGGTCCGATGAGAAAAATCAAATTCAGATCGCCAACCTGATTGTGTCCAAGATAGTATGTAGCGTGTGAAAATTGAGGAGAAATGATAAGGCGAGACTGATGTTTGTGATATTGAGGCTTTTTTGTGGACTCTAAGATTGCTGACAATAAGGCGGCGAGCCGTGATATGGCTGCAGGCTGCCACGATTACATTCACATATAGCCAGACGCTGTGTCCCTCGAGAATGTCCTATTGGAAATGATGTGCCTTGGTTGCGACCGCGAGGCGCGAATGAAACGTTCGACGGGGTGAGAAGTGGTGGTTTGAAAGGAACGACAGCTTCTCGGATTCCGGATGGATGATGTATGTTGGTAAGGCTAAAGAAGTTCCAGAGAACGAAGTTGGAGAGAAAAATAAAAGATTAGAAGAAATGGAAATTCAAAATCGAGGTGAACTGGCTCCGACGCCCTAGTAAGCCAGCACATTCGGTGTGAAATGGTTTCGGAAGTTCTGAATGACGATAGACTCAATCAATACTCGCTCGTACTTGTTCCCTGCTCCGTGTGTTTCCCTGGTCGATCGGAAGCGCGATCGTCGTGGTGGTGGTGAATTATGTGCAGTGGGCGAATGCTCCGTATGCTCTTCAACCCTTTATGATTTTCCCTTGTCGGCTTTTTCGCCTTTTCGCCTTTTCGCCGTTTCGCCTTTTCGCCTTTTCGCCTTTTCCCCTTCGTCGACCGTTCGCCAGTGTACCGTGGTATGGGAAGGGAGGGTGGAAAGGAATTGCAGATTTCTGGGGGTGGGAAGGTTTTATTGGGAAGGGAAGTGTGTGTGTATGTGTGTGTATGTGTATGTGTATGTATGTGTATGTGTATGTGTGTGTATGTGTGTGTATGTGTATGTGTATGTGTATGTGTGTGTGTATGTGTATGGGCATGGGCGGTTGAGTGAAGAGACGAAAGATGATACAAATGGAAGCGGGCTGGCAGCTGGGATTTGATCACGGTCGAGTCTAAGCGTTCTAAGCGTTCCTAGGTACCTGCTAGGTGGGCAAGGTAAGGCAAGGTAGGAAAGTCAAAACAGCCCCAGAACGAGACGGTTGCAAGGTTCAATTCGTAGCACGCCTGCGCTAATGGCACTTAATGCTGGTAAAATAGGAAAAAGGTGGTAAGGGTGTGAGAGGTGAGCAAGAGATGTGTGTGGATTATGTATGGATGGAGGGAAGATGTGGATTCACTGGATTGATTGTGTGTGGGTTGTGTGGGTGGGTTGTACGGTGGCTACCGAAATGTCGCAAAAAACGGAGAAGAACAGAGAGGGCAAGACGAGCGAGAGGAAAGGAAGGAAGGAAGGAAGGACGGACGAAGTATAGGAAGGATACTCAAGAGCATGCATTCAAGAGCATCCAAGAGACTGTATATGTGTATGGATGTCGAGGATGCGCGACAGCATTTGGGGAACCGTGCAAATTCAACAACCATCAGCCGTCAGCCATCTGCCATCTGCCATCTAGTTCTACCATCTGCTTGTATCGTTCGTTTCAGGCAAAAGAGAAGAGGAAGCGCAACTTTGCAGAGCCAGAGGAATTCGGGTTACAACACATTTCCACACTTCCACCTGCACTTTGACTTGCACTTCGACCTGCACTTCGACCTGCACTTCGACCTGCACTTCCACTTCCTACTGTCCATTTTAAGTTGTGCTCTCATTTCCTTGTTTGATACACCGGTGTGATCTGATCTGGATGTCAATATACCTAGCCTTTTCCCGAAGGAGTCCATTTAGCGCCCTACTTTTGTACCGATTCCAGAGAGACCACCAGAGGAGCCAGAGTCGAAACATCGACATAAGGTTACATATACGAGCATACCTGCACACCTGCACACCTGCACACCTCCAGCACCTCAGCACCTCCAGCAGCAGCAGCAGCAGCAGCAGCAGCAGCAGCGTGAAGCAGGTCCAGTACGAGGCGAGGCAATGAAGGAAAGACAACCCGAGGACAGTCGTGACGGGTTTGTTATGAACATATGGACTATGAACTATGAACATATAATGTTTGGAACATATGAAGATCCTTTGTTTCATTCTACCAAGCACCAAAGTATACTTCGCAAACTACATACAGCAAAGCTAGCTTGATCGTGCCAAGTTACACATTTCGCCTTAGCCCTCACGATGTGGTCTTGCGTGGGTGAGAGCGTGGGTGGGCGAGCGTGGGTGGTGGTTTGTCTTAACCATGTAACGGACTTGACGTTCATCGAGGTTCCTGCCCGCCACGCCTGCCACTTCCCTTCCCCATTGCTCTTTCTCCAGTATTATAGAACCTGTACCTGGTACTATAGGACGACGAAGAGTCGGTCAACCTCCTTTCCTCTTCATTTCGTGCCCTTCCTTTCCTTCCTTATTTTATTCGATTCTAATTAATTTCATTTGCCTTTGCCCGTTCCCTCTCTCTCTCTCTCTTTCCCGTTCCCTTTCCCCTTCCCTTCCCCTCTTTGCTTTCCCCCATTCCACTCACCTGTACAAAGTACTTCGTACTGGCTGTACGGTACTGTCCTCTCCCCGTACCCCTACCCGTCCCCGTACCCGTACCGCCTCTTGTCGCAAAACAACCAAATTGTCTGTTCTGCAGCAAACTAGTGCCCTCCTCCCTATCTCCCATCGTGTTCCTTGCTGCTGAGCGGACCTACTCAGCCCTAGTCTGACATTCAAGTCCCGATGTAGTAAGCATTTACGAATGTTTTTCTTTCCTTCCCTACAATCAAATGATGGTCGCAGTCAGAAGACTCGCGCTTGATTGGGTGATGATGCAACTGAGGCTGTCTGACACCGAACACTTTTGCATCCAAATGCATCCAAATGGGCCAACCCCCATGTCCTCGCCCTACCAAAGCGGGCGATCAACGATGCTTGTGGGATGGATTGTTCGGATGATGCGATGCGCTCAGCAAGGTCGGTATGGGAAAGAGGTAAGAAATCATGGGGCAAGCTGATACGAATGGGAGACGAATGGGCGGCGAATGGGAGACGAATGGGAGACGAATGGGCGACGAATGGAAAGATGGGTTGGGAGAGGCTGCTGTATGCATTGCGCAAAGAAGGAAGAAGGATCCTTCTGGGAGTCATTCTTATTTACAGTACCCTCTTGGAGGAGGGGAGGAGGGGAGGAGGGGAGGAGGCGAGGAGGCGATGAAGCAGTCACCAAATGTATCAGCATCAGTGTCTCGTTATATTTTCTACCAAGTGTAAATTTCTATATTCAAAAGCTTGGAAGCTTGGCAAGGGAGGGAAGGAAGGGAAGGGCATGGCATGGCAGAATTGGTACGGAGCTCTTATCCAAGGGTGCTATTTGTCACACTTGGATGTTAATTTGTTTGGGTGGAGATAGACGCTCGACACTCATCCTTTGAAGATCGTAGGTGATACATTTGCGAATTCACGGAACCTTTCGAATGCCTCGAATGCCTCGAATCTCGACGGGCCATTTCTCCACCACTTCTCCCACTGTTTTGTCTGTTGCGAAGTTATGCGACACGGTGCGATGCTATGCTATGCTATGCTGTGCCATGCCATGCCATGTTGTGTTATGTTGTCCAGGTCCGAAGGAACTTCATCCATTCATACGACGCATATCAGCCAGGATGTTTGTGATTATCCAACCAGCAAGGCAACTAACTGTACTACCGCACTACCAGCATTACCAGCATCCATCATCACCCATCACCACCACCACCACCGTCACCATCAACCCACCATTCATATATGTGTCACCATGGTTTATGGGTTCCTCTTTCCCTACAATCATTTTTCGCACGCCGAATTACCAGAGGAAAAAAGAGAGAGAGAGAGAGAGAGAGATTGAACAACAAATCACGAAGCAGCAGTATCTTAGTCTTGCATTCCCGTCTTGTACTTGACCCTCCACGCCCTCCAAACCCATCTGCGTAGTAGTCCTTCCACATGGCGCTTCTCTAGTGGCAATTAATGCCGGGGGAAATGCTCATTGGGGTGACATGTGCCATCCAATAATGATGCACGAATTCTCTTTGTTGTCTGCAGGAACAGGCTTGATTTATTTCTAGAGCCGTCCGGTCTGGTACACCGGTGCTCCTCGCTCACGCATTTTATTCTTTTTTCTCTCTCTTTCTTTCTTTCTTTTTTCTTTCTCACTTCCCTTTTCCCTTTTGCCTCTGGCCTTGTCTTTGCTTTTTTCCCTTCCCTTCCCTTTGCTTTTTCTTCAACTCCTTCGGATACGCGTGGCTGCGAAGTGCTCATTGGATTTGTGGAACCCTGAAAATAGCCTGCCGGAACTCTGGGCTTTCTAGGCTATCTAGGTAGCTTGCAGATATATAGCGGGTATAGATATGGATGAATTGATTGATTGCAGATTGTAGATTGCAGATTAAAGATTAAAGATTGTAGATTGTATCGCAATAAGTTATGAAAACTTTGTAATTACTGCTCCCCTCAATTCTCCCTTTCCTTCCCTCCCTCTGCTTTCATCTACTTTCCTCTTCATCTCCCATCTCCCCCTCCCATCTCCCCCTTCTCCCATCTCCCCCTTCTCCCATCTCCCCCTTCTCCCATCTCCCTTCTGACCCGACCCGACCCAACCCAACCCAACCCCGAAAACAGTCTTCTCATTTAAGGTGATACAAGCATCAAGGCACATATCAAATTGTCCGTCTGGTGATTGATGTGTAACTGGGGGGTGAGCGAATGTGGTGAAGATCGGAAAAGAAAAGCGCCCGCTGGAACATGAAAGTCGAGGGTCACAACAAGGGCCTCCCCTGCCCTTGTCTCGAATCTTTTTTGGGGCGGTCCAAGGTCGATTCTCTTTAGCCTGGAAACTAAGGCACCACTCAACCGTCATAAGCTCCCGAGATCTTACCCAATTAATTTTCTCCACCTGGAGATGCCAAATCGGTACGTAGTAAGGTTAATCCGATAACCCCAAGACAAGCAGGGCAACCAGGCAAGCAGGGCAAGCAAGGCAAGAAGGCAAGAAGGCAAGCAGGGCAAGCAGGGCAACCGGGCAACCGGGCAACCAGGCAACCAGGCAACCAGGCAAAGATTACCGTTTCATGGATCTGAGAAACAACCACCACCACCCACACCCACACCCAGGAAAAGCTCCACCTTGAATATCAGACCGTCGTCTGAAGAGGGGCTATTAAATGTTGACGAGACCGACAACATCATTCTTTTCCACCACCTCCACTTCTCTCTCAATTCATTCCAATTCAAAATCCACCACTTTATTCTGCAGATGCTATCGATTCTATAGCAGAACTTACCCCTCACCAGCCTACAGAATGCCGTCGGGAAACTTATCCACTGCCGAAGCGAAAGCACACGACTTTCTAGATTTCCTCAATGCCTCACCCGGCCGTACGTACCCTTGCTATTAAAATATCTCTTATCTTCTAAACCAGGGTCTCACCTCTCCATTTAGCCTATCACGCCGTGCAATCTGCCATCCAACGACTTTCCAAAGCCGGATTCAAAGAGATCAAGGAACGCGACAGCTGGTCCTCGACCCTTCAACCAGGCGGGAAATACTACCTGACACGCAATGCCTCCTCCATCGTAGCCTTTGCCATCGGCAAGAAATGGAAGGCGGGAAACCCTATCGCCATGGTTGGCGCACACACTGATTCCCCCTGTCTGCGAGTCAAACCCGTATCGAAGAAGCAAGGCTCGGGCTTCCTACAAGTGGGGGTGGAGACGTATGGCGGTGGCATATGGACATCGTGGTTCGACCGCGATCTGAGTCTGGCGGGAAGAGTCATGGTGAGAGACGGGAACGGAAACTTTGTGCAGAAGTTGGTGAAGATTGAGCGTCCGATCTTGCGCATTCCTACTCTGGCTATCCATCTCAATCGTGCTACGAGCTTTGATCCAAACAAGGAGACAGAGTTGTTTCCCATTGCTGGCCTTGTGGCGGCTGAGTTGAATCGAACGGGTGCGAGTGAGAGTGCTCAGGTTGAGGAGACGACTGATGAGGAATTCCAACCCCTGAAGGCCATGACTACTCGTCATCATCCGTATATTGTCGAGTTGATTGCTAAAAATGCGGGAGTTCCCATCGAAGATGTCATTGATTTTGAGATGATTCTCTACGATACCCAGAAAGCTTGTTTAGGTGGCTTGAACAATGAGTTTATCTACTCTGGTAGACTTGACAATCTTGGAATGACTTACTGTGCTGTGGAAGGGCTTATTGAGTCTGTGAGCTCTTCTTCGGCGTTGGATGAGGATTCCACAATTCGTTTGATCAGCTGCTTCGATAATGAAGAAATTGGTAGTACTACTGCTCAAGGGGCCGCTTCTAATCGTAAGTGTTGACTTTTTGATATCAAGTTGCAATCGCCATCTGGTTCATCGCGTCCCCATTCCACCCCTTTCCCATCATCCTCCTTCCATCTCTTCCCTTCCTTTTCTCCTACCTTCCTTATCAAAACCCCTCACTAACCACCCCCAGTCCTCCCCGCTATCCTCCGCCGTCTGTCTGTCCTCCCCTCCTTCACCAGCAACAGCGCCCCTGGCTCTGCCGCCTCCTACGAACTCATCCACCGCGAAGAGCTCGACCTCGCCACCGCTTACGAGCAAACCCTCTCTACCTCCTTCCTCCTCTCCGCCGACATGGCCCACTCCATCCACCCCAACTACACCCAAAAATACGAATCCGACCACCGTCCCGAGATGAACAAAGGCCCCGTCATCAAAATCAACGCCAATCAGCGCTACGCTACAAATTCTCCGGGCATCGTTCTTTTGCAGGAGGTCGCGCGTAAGGCGAAGCCGAGCGCGGATTCGAAGGGGAGTCACGGGGTGCCGTTGCAGTTGTTTGTTGTGAGGAATGATTCCAGTTGTGGGAGTACGATTGGACCGATGTTGTCGGCCGCGTTGGGGTCAAGGACCCTGGATTTGGGAAATCCGATGTTGAGTATGCATAGTATTCGGGAGTGTGGTGGGGCTTATGAGTGAGTTTATTCTCTTTCCTTATCTTGTCTTTTCTTTATATTTTCTTTCCATTTCTGTTTTCTCTCTCCTCTCTTTATCCTTCTGCCTTTGTGCATGGTGGGATAGATATATATATGTAGTATGAAGGTGGGGGATTGTGCTGACTTGTTGGTGATCTAGTGTCGAGCATGGTGTTCGTCTTTTTGAGTCGTTTTTCACGCATTTTGAGGATTTAGAGAAGAGGATTTCAATTGATTAGGGAGAGATGGAATGGGAGGAGAATGGATGGGGCAGTTTTAAGGAACCGATATTTGTGAGAAGAGTGAGAGAGGGAGATGGGTGGATGGATATGATATGATGAGATGAGATTGATAAAAAAAAAGTCAAAAAGGGGTGGGATGACGATGAACTTGAATGTACACATGATGATCGATATATACACATGTAAATACATATGCATATCCCTTTTCCTTTCTTTTTGTTTTTCCCAGTCGTTCGTTGTAGCCTGTACGCTTATTCATTGAGTGAGTGATTAATGGTTTTATAAATGTACACACGAAGTCGATATCAATTATCATGAATCAAATGATGATTGAGTAAGAATTTGGGATTCGTTTGAAGGACTTGATTTGATTTGTTTTTTGTTTGCTCTTCTTGGATGTTTGTTTATTTTGATTGATTGATTGATTCGAATAGAGATGTAGAGAGAGAGAAGAGATGGAGAGAGGAGAAGGGGTTGGAAGGGGGAGAGGGGGTAAGTGGGTATATGTATATGAATTATCTATTTATAAGTGAGTGAGTGAGTGAGTGAGTGAGTGAGGGGGAGGGGAAGGGGGGTTAATTGGAAGATAAGGAAGGGTGGATAGATAGATGAGTGGATGGGTGGATGGGTGGATGGATCTGATTGGTGGGTGGGTGGGGTGGATGGAAGTAGGAGAGAGAGAAAAAAAGGCGAAAGAGGATTGGAGAGGTAAGGTAGAGTAGGTTGGTTATATTAGGTATTATTAGGAGTTGAGTTTGGTTTTGTGTGTGTGTGTGTGTATATGTATATGTAGGGGTTATATTAACTATGTTATATTTGAGAATTCGATCAATCTCGCGACTATACTGTATATGGGAAGTTGGAAGTTGGAGAGAGGATGGTGGAAAGGATGGGGGGAGGAGGAGGAGGAGGAGAGCAGAGCGAGTTTACTGGGCTGCTGCTGGTTTTGGTGGGTGGGGATGTGAGGGGTATGCAATTAGAATTAGAATTAGATCAGGTGGTATAGTAGGAGAGTTGGAGAGAGGGGGGGGGAATAGGAGATAGGGGATGGAGGGAGGGAGGAGCTGAGAGACAGGAGATGGATGGAAAAAGGGGGGTAGAAGAAGAAGGATAGGATAGATTAGTAAGATAGATAGAATATATAGAGAGAGAGAGAGAGCAGGAAACAGTGGAGTGGCATGTAGTTTATATAAAACCAGATAGATAGTTAAAGATAGGGATATAGGGATAGAAGGAGAGAAGGATAGAAGGATAGAAGATCTTAGGGAAGGAGGGAGATAGGAGAGAGGAAGAGAGAGGAAGAGAGAGGAAGAGAGGAAAAAGTGTGCGTTTGGACAAGATAGATAGAATAAAGGAGTTATATATTTTAGAACGTGGATAAGATATGAATGATTCGATTTCGCACTGTTTGCAATATCCTATAAACAGAAATCTATAAAAAAAATCTCGCTACACTCCCAACTCCTGCAGCGAGTCACTACGGTATTGACATCACCTCAAGAACAACGCCCAAGCTATTACCAACGTGAGCATCACAGCCGGGGAACGAACATGATTCTAGCTCCCAGTGGAGGTTATTCATCGGTGACACAGCAATGAGGCTCATCGATAAATTGAAGCTTGTTTTAAGATGCTTCTTGGGTTGGTTTATTGGTGGGAAGGTATGGCGCGATCACTAGTGCGGTAGTATCGGTGATGATATCTAATCATAGCAGTAACGATCCTTAGTTCTTTATGAACATGTGATTGAGGACGGATGTTTTCGTGCTCGAAGTAGGAAGTGGTTTTAAAGGCCGACAGGTAGCTCGAGGTTTTAAGAGCCCAGTATAGAGCTGTTTTCATGTCACTCTGCCGGGTGTATCGGTTTAAGACGTTTGAATGGACTCTGCTTCTCGGCGAGGTGACAGATAAACTTCTGAGGTACAGTAAAGGCCTTATACTGTTAGCAAGTCCACACAATGATATATGCTTGTGCTGTGAGAGACGCACAGGAGTATCGAGTGCTTTGGCGTTTGGCAGAATGGCGGGGTTGTAGTGAAGGCAGGAAACTGGTTGTGGCGATACTCCATGCAGCAGCCGCGAGTGAGTGAGATAAGCAGGCATTGAATAAATCTGCTATTGTTGCGATAGGACGTAGATGCAAGCCTTTGGTTCAGTTCATACCCATTGTAGTATATGTTAGATATGATACAATCTTCTGTCCACAACAGTACGCATCTGCTTCAAGAAGATCCGGTGGTCTCAGAAATGAAATATTAACGTGCTCCAAGGCTAAGGCAGAGAATTCGATGTTGCTTCATGTTCGGTATACGTAGCTGAGCATGCTAGGAACCTATGTGGGAGCTTTGAAATATCGTTTGAAAAGACCTGGTTCAGCCTTCATCCAATCAATATAAATGAACCATGAACATAGTAAGGCTAGGTCTGCAGAATATCGTCGCAATGAAGCCTATGCCAAGGAAGTCGAAAATTAATGCGCGTGTGCCAGGAGAAGATATCTCGAGCCTTGTACGAGTTGAAATTTAGAAAGGTACGAGTATCATGCTGAATTAATGGTCCATCAACTCAGAAACTCGTGTGGTCGAGGCAGAAATACTTTTATATTATATATATATTTTTTTTTTCTGTTTTTTTTTTATATAGGGAGAATTCCTCCTTAGAGACGCTTGCAACAGAGCATTCCACACGATCAACAACCCAGCGAAACTCACCTATCATCTCAAAATGCTCCAGTGAGTTTGATTCACCTTTCGTTCAAGTTTTCCTGCTTCGGAACAACTTCTGCTTATTGGATTTGAGACGAGACTTAGGCAAATGGCTATTTGAGATATTTTCCCGTGCAGCTGGTCGAAAATCAGAACTGACAATCGCTGCAGCACAGATTTCAGGTTTTTCCATGAAAGCGGCCCACAAAGAAGTAAACAATAAATCGACCACCAGATATTCTAGAATAAAAGAGTCGAGAATCTCAAGCTACGACCGTCTGCAGAATATTAGGATATTAGCAAACCGGGACTTCTCGATTGCAATACATTATGCACGACTTCGACCTTGATTCGTCATGGAGGGGCAGTGGAACGCCTCCAGTCCCCCATGAGAGTTTGTATATTTCTTCCATCTTTGAAATAAACCTCCAGAGATACGCCGAGAAATGCCAGAATCAGATAGGTGCGTTTGCTTTGGGCCGCGAAAGCATCTAAAATTATACACAGCAGACCCTGAAAAGCAGCACAAGAATCTGCAAAAGAGCCAAACGCGAGCTTTGCATACCCAATCCCAACTTTGCTGGCTCCTATCAACTTGACAAGTGCTACCACAGACCGCGCCAACAGTCGCATATAGCTTCATCAGTATGAAAATAGTTGCATATCTGAGGGAGGAAGAGAGAAAAAAATTTCCATGCTCGGGACAATTTTGGAGGAGGGGGAGAGCTGTGATGTGGACATTGTGGAGACCACTCGACATGACATGGGCTCATCCCCTCCGGTTCGAAAGAATGCATGAGGTCTGCATTAACTCGAGATTGCTGGCAGCGAAATTCCTGACCATGTTTTTTTGTGAGTCTCATGTGTTGTGGTGGAGACGCTCTTCCCACTTTGCTGCACGAAAGGGTACATAGTATGCGGTGAGGCCTTAGCACATTTGCAGGTTGCATGAGTGGGGTTTTTGGGTAAGAAGGGACAGTGAGAGGAGAGACAAAACTAGCCCTGTATTGCGCCACCCAAATCATATGTCCCGGTGAGGACGATAAGAGTACGATAGGCTTCATTTCATCATTGTCCACTCTATCCCAAGCTTCCAACATTCATCTTGTTTCATCTCATTTCACCTCCTCGGTAGAGTAACGGCTGTTGTCGATCGGAAAATCATGGCCTCAATAGCTGATGTCAGAAGACCCTCGGAAGGATTTGTATGGTCATGAACGCCACAGCCCAAGAATGACTCGGGAAAGCACTGGCAAAAAGTTGATAGTGGGGTAAAAAAGCTGTCCGAATTAGGACAAGGATGTCAATACGACGGTGTGCGGGTGGGTGAAATCCAATCTGGAGGGGTTGGAGATGCTTTCTTTTGTGGGAACCGTTTTCCAACTACTTTTCCCGGCGGCGTATCGTTGCGTACGGTTGCGTACGGATGAGAGACTGCGAACGCGCTGCCCTCACAAACTAGAAGGTCGGATGGGATGGGGATGGGATGGGGATGGGGATGGAGGAGTAAAAAAGACGTGGCAGTGTATGAATCCAGAAGCAGACGGGAATTTTGATATTGGGAGAGCGTTGGGAGACGGGATTCTTATCTGTGACAAATGGCATGCGTGAATCGTTCAGATCGTTCTTGCCAGATCCCAAGCGTCCAGAAGATGCAAACCACAGTTCGCGGTACCTGCTGGGTAGCAAGATGTGTGTTGTACATATTGCCTTCCTACTTCTTCCTACTTCTTTCCTATCGAGCTACTCTGGATCATGCGTGGCTCCCTAGTTACATATCCATACATATCACATATCCAGACATAGCAACCGCTGCGAATGAGAAAATTTTCCTGCCATGAGGCGGTTCCCCTCCCCCAGCATTTTTTACCCTTTATTCATGGAGGGGGGAGAGGGGGGAGGGGGGAGAGGGGAAAGTACGAAGGAACTCTCAACCACTCACGCTACTGCAGCGTTGCTTCCCCCTGCCCTTGTCCCTTTTCATGCCACTACGGCCCTCTTAAGCGACTTTCCGTCATAATGCTGTTCTCTGCCGTACTCTGACTTTACCCTAAAATTGACAGGTTCCTCGCCATCTGAACAACTCGTTCGGTCTTTTCTTCACCGTACATTACCACTTCTCCCTCTTCATATTTACCTGCGTCCCCTCTCTCCAAAGCCAAAGGAGACTTCTAACCTTTCGAGAGAATTGAGAGACTTGAGAGAATCTCTTTTTCGAGCCTTGACCAGTTTACACAACCATTTCAACCATGGCGTCAGAGCACGAGGATGTTTATGCTACTGTAAATAATCCCCATGAAAGACAGCAGCAACAGAAACGATCTGGATTTGTACTAACATCCGAAACAGCTTCTCTTGGAAGATTCCTACCTTCCAGGTATGTTACCCACTCCGCAATTCCTGCCAGCATCCATACTAAAGCTTTATTCAAGGTGCAATGGTGTTGGCGCACTCGCTGAAAGATGCCGGAACTACCAAGAAGTTGGCAGTCCTCGTCACAACTGATACAGTATCTGCCGAGAGCAGAACTGAACTCGAGGTGAGCTTGCTTTCACAAAACCCGCAGGACTTCAAATTCAAGCTTGTGCTCACAACTACGTTTCCAGACCATCTTCGACCACATTATACCCGTAGACCGAGTCCGCAACGAGGCAACGGAGAATCTCGAACTTATGGGTCGACCCGATCTTCACTCAACCTTCACCAAGATTACACTATGGAAGCAAACCCAATTCCGAAGAATAGTTTATATGGATGCGGATATGGTTGCTCTTCGCGCACCAGATGAGTTATTCGATTTACCACAAGACTTCTCAGCATCGCCAGATATTGGATGGCCAGACCTTTTCAACACTGGTCTCTTGGTCCTGAAACCAAACATGGGTGATTACTTTGCCTTGCTCGCCATGGCGCAGAGAGGCATTTCATTTGATGGAGCTGACCAAGGTCTACTAAACATGCATTTCAAGAACACTTTCAACCGTTTGAGCTTTACTTACAATGTGACCCCATCTGCTCATTACCAGTACCTACCAGCTTTCAAACACTACAAAAATAGCATCAGCGCTGCTCACTTCATCGGAAAAAACAAACCATGGAAGATAGGACGACTAGGATCAGGAGCTACACCCTACGATGAGTTGATAAGTAAATGGTGGGCAGTCTATGATAAACATTACAAATCATCAGTAAGTTTGACGAGTTGGGAAAAGGACTAATACTGATTTATCCAAAGTCCAACAACGACTCGAGTCCATCGCAATATGTGCAATACTGGGTTAAAGGAGAATTCCAGCCCCAAGGAAACCAGGCCCCAAGTGAGATATTCCAAGCTACTATTACTACTAAGGACCCCTTCCATAAAACGGATCAGGCTTCTCAATCTCTCCATGGGACTGGGAAGCCTTTCCATGACACTAATGATATACCTAAGGAAAATGAAGAAATTGGAGTTCCATCCGTGCTGACAGATTTGGACCAAGAATACACACCATGGGATGCTAGCAAGGCACCACCACCACAAGGCTCGGGACCGGAAGCTTCAAACTTTCCCACCGCCCATTACGACATGTCCCACGACGCTACCCCCTTCAAAGCCCCCGGCCGATACCCCGATCCTCCGAGCAACATGTACTACGAAGTGCCAAAGACACCAAAATACCAACGACCAGCACCAATCTTCCCATGGGAACAGAATGCTCCAGAGCCCACAAGAGTATTCGCTGAAGATACCTATGATGACACAGTTCCGGAAGTTCCCGAAGTTCCGGAGACTCCTACATCGGCAACGGCAACCAACGATGATGACCAACCTGTTACACCCTCCACCCCAACGATGCACAGCACGGACACTGATCCATGGCAGACATATGCTAGAGGCAATGCTTGGGATGAGGTTCCTGAAATTGAACGCTACGTCGGGAACTTGACCAAAGGTCGAAAAGGAGACGTCCAGGTCGTACAAGGAACCGGTGCAGGTATAGAGCAAAGATCCGGAAGACGTAGGGCCAGCATGAAACTCACAGATTTTCCAACAGAGCTTGAGAGGCCTAGTTTACCGGTAACGCCAGCACCGATTCGAAGACCTAGTTTCTGGGGCGAAGAGAGAGATGCCGAGGGTCAATTACCTGGTGCGGAAGGAGTTCCATCACAGGAAGACTGGGTAAGCCTTTTCGATGAGTTTAGGGGGATATTCGATTCTTTCAAAAGGCCATTTGAGCATTCCAGGAATCTTGCCCTTGGTCCAATTAGCTTTTTTTACGATTTGCGGAGGCTGTTGATGCTTTTCAGAGAGTTGCTCGATGATCTCATTACATATTCACTAACCAATCAACAGGATCCAGCAGCACAACTTGACATGCTTGCCAGGCGTCAATCAGATGTTCTAGCCCATAAGCTGGATATAGCACGTGAGATGCCCACCAGATCTCTTCCTTTCGGATCTGAAAATGTCCGTTCACCAACTTACGTTGCTCAAGGACCAACCGGTGGAAATGCAGGAGCGGGAACAACCCCAAGGACTACAATTGAGGAACCGGCCTACCATGGACCTGGAGCCGCTTGGGAAAAGGGCGAAGATATTCTTACCGGAGGGACACCTCTATTACCCAGTGAAGAAGAGAGAGATATCTTGACGACTTAGTTCTTAGGCCTCAGCAAGATTCGTTAAAATGATGCACATATATTTCGAACTCATATCGTGTATACATGTACATATCGTACCCACGTTGCATGTTCTCATTTGCGTTTACGCTTTTCTCATGTTTGTTGTTTTTCTTTGCAAAAATTTATTCTCACTCACTCATCATTTTATACTACTTGCTACTTTTTAGGTCCTCGCATCTGGCTGTAAATAAGCACAAATTTTGGAGCAGCAGTGTACACACAGTTTTTGTGTTGGGATTGCTCTTTTGCTTGGTGGGCTTGGGATGTATGCTGGAGGGAATCCTTGTGGCATTCAGGATGGTGATGGAGTATGCCGGGGGATCGTGGATGAGCTCAGTGATAGGGAACGGATGATGAGGTTACGGAGGCACGATTGATGGGCTTGCTGAATGTTTGCTTGGTGCTGAGTGCTGGATTTGTCGACACTTAATCGGATGGAAACCCTTTCCAGTCTGTATTTATGGGGTGGAGCTACTCTCGTCGTTCAGATACCCTTTTTATTCTTCTTCTAATGATCAGAGTTTCGAATTGATTTTCATGTGCCATTTATTCAGGGTCTTTACATTCTTTGCGCTTTGTTGAGTTACTGATCTCTACCAGCAGTATCAATATACATAGCAGTGAAATGACAATAATCTCTTGTGATTCAACCGGCCTCTAACCCTGCTAAAAGACAGCATTGCTGAAGACTACTAATCTGAGCCAGGTCCGAGGTTGAAAGTAATTTAATTAATAGCCGTCCCTTAACTAATAGCTGTCCCAGAAGTGCCTTGTACTTGTATCGTGGATGTACAATGATAACATGCGATAGATGGTATATGGACAATGATTTCATTCTTATGCGAAGTTCTAACTTAGACCTGAACCTGGTCATCGGTTGTGGGGTTAACCTAAGGCTAACCTAAGGTTAACTGGAATCTTATACCCGCACGTACCCAAGCAAAATGTCTAGTGCTCGTGCACTCTCTTTCTCCAGAGTTCTCTACATCTGCCTGGCAATGAACTTCTGCATTTCAGCACGCTGCATCATTCTGACCTTGGAACCAACATGAACGAAAGACCCTCTGTTCGGAAACTTCGGAAAGGTACACGTTCCTGCACTGAGTGTCGGAAACGTAAGCAGCGATGCTCATGGACATCCGACGACGCCAACATCTGCCGGCGATGCGAAGAACGTGGAACACAATGTACCCCTCAAACCCGTTCGCTTCCATCGACGTCACGAAATCGGAAAACAACAGGTGACCGAGTGACTCGACTCGAGCAGCAAGTTTCTGGACTCAATAGGCACATTCAAGAATTAGAGAGGCGTTTAGGATCCGAAACGGCCAGTCGCTCTTCTCAACGTCAAACGTCGCCCACAGAATCACCTGAGCCAGAAGAGTCAGAAAATGAGTCGTTCGAGCAAGATGATCTCATTCCAACGCAGCCCACTTATCTTCTTGCTCTTTTCAACAATGCATTTATAAGTTCAGCCAAAAGCACAACAGGAGAGGGCACACACCGCGCGCCCATTCCGCACCTTTCTACCGTTGCGAGAAAATTACTTCAGCCGCTCATACCTGACAAAAAGGACGTCATTACTCTTTCGAACCGAGCTTCAGAATGGCTAAAGTTATTGCACGAGGTCTTCCCTATCACATTTATTGTAAAAACAGGTGATGATTTACTTGCGCAATACGATGTTGTCAGGGAACCCACCGTCGATCCTGTTATACTTGCGTTGTGGCTTTTGTCCGTCGCATTGACTATTGAACACATTCCAAAGGCACAACTGGAGCCAAAATCTTCAGAATATTGGTCGGTAGACACAGCCAGATATCCTAAAGCGGTCATGGATGCTGTCGAGACCAGCGTTGTAGGCTGTGATCGGATGATTTGCTCGAGCAAGGGGGTCGAAATTATGATGCTACTCGTCCGACTGTAAGTTGCTATTCAAATTTTCTAGCTTACTACGATTCATCCATCCAAACAGTCATATCACCCATGGAAATTTTGCCCGAAGCTTTCTCACTCTTCGCCGGGCCATTGCAATGGCCGAGCTCATCGGTTTGCCCCGTGCATCGGATGGACCAAAAGCGACACTGTGGAGGTTCGTGTGTATTGCTGAGAGACTTCAAAGCCTCTTATTCGCATTTCCATCAACTACTACTTCCAAATGCTATAGCGAATTAGGGCCAGCTTTCATCGATGGCAGAGCCATACCCACCAACTTCCTCTTTCGCTTGTCAGACGTGGTGGCGAAGATTGGAGACGTAGTCAACAACTCAGGGACCAACAACTTATCAGACAACGAGCTTTACGACGCGATCTCAATCCTAAACAATGAATTACACTCATTAGCTTCAGCTGCTCCTCCTCAGTGGTGGCATGCCACCGATAATCTTCCTCTACCTGATCAATTTATACAATATCTCTTTCATTACGCGATGTTACGAACTCATCTACCGTTATTCCTGCGACAGGTATCATCTTCACGATATAGCACCAGCTGGAAAGAGTGCATTCATGCTTGCCGTGCCCTGGTGGACGGTTACCTCAAGCTTTATCAACTGATGCCATTTTTCATCAATCGGATAATAGACCTCCAAGCACTTCCCGCTATCATGATCCTGCTTCTCGCCGATCATTCTACATCCAGTCTGAAAGGTGATTTGTCACCAGAGCAGCATTCAATTGGCCCAAACAAACCAATAGTCGCTCGGATTCTTGTAGCGATGGAGCAGAACATGAAACGATTCGGATACAATACTGCAATGGAGACAGTCACCAGTATTAAGGCGCTAGGTCAACTTCTTGAAGGCGCTGAGAGGAAGTCTGATATTGACAGCCTTTCCCTCACTGTGCCGCTTCTTGGTCAGCTGAATGTTCGATACAGGCAGAATAGTAGCCAAATTGCGCCAGCGCAGAGTTCGTATAGCGAATCACAGGAAGCTTTCACACACGACATCATGGAAAAATCTAGTGCGGAGACGCGGCTTCCAACTTTTGAGACCTTAGACCCCAGTCTTTTTTCTTGGTCTATCGAAGAAGGGTATGGGACATTCTTTTACGAGTTGGCTATGCTTGACGATCCAACATTTTGAAGTGGATATGGGAATATTTTCAGGAATGACTTCCCATGGATATTTAGCCAAATATATCTTCATCAAAAAACAGAGTTGGGCATCCAGTGGAATGCATCCAGGAATTTTTCGGATATCCACCCTGGATTACCATCCAGAAAATCTGTGGAATAATCCGGGATTTCCTGGGTAAAAATGCCTTATTTTGGCCTGATATAATCGCCCCTAAGGCCTTATTTGGGTGCAGAAGTAGACAAAGCGGTATACCCAATCAGGAAAAAATGAGGATATACTTTTTCAATAATTTATTTTTCAACGCAATAATCTATAATACCAGTCTTCTATATTAAAGTATCCAATTGAGCAAGCTTCAAGGCTTCTGCCCGACGATTGAGTAGTCTCTTATTAGCTTCCTACTAGTGCTCTTTGGCAATTACTCCACCAACAGCTTCAATTGCTTTTCTTTTCTCGGCTTCTTCTTTCTTCAAAAGCTCTTCAACTCGGTGTTCAGCAAGGGTAGGCCCTGGAACTACGATAGCCTTCTCTATACAGTCATTAATATCCTCGTCGACACTAATCTCAATAAGCTCAATATCTTCTTCTTCTTCTGCTTCCGAAAAACCCTCTATTAGCTTCTTTGATCATTTAATCTTGAAAATTTTCACAGGTTATCATCTGAACTATATAGCAGGAAGTCATTATTTCCTAAATAGGCAATTCAAACTCGGCTAAGTCAGCCTCAACTACGTTTTGGTGCAATCATATGATAATTACCCGGGGTATTCCGGATTATTCCACAAATTCCTGGGTACCATCCAGCAGAAGCTGGCTGGATTGGAAGACCATTCCTAGAGCTCAAAAAATACTGGGTGGAATAGGATGCCCAACTCTGTCAAAAAATAGCAATAAATTTTCTGCACAATTGTCGCTGCTATTTGATACTGCACATGCCGCATGACATCTTCAAAACTACTTTGAGTATCACTGTGGTAGTTAAATAACTATCTATTAATATACATTCTAAAAATCGCTCCGCCGGTTCCCCTAAATAATCAACACCCAGCCAGACTAACCACCTACAACCGACGGGCTATCTACAAATCCAATCCACTCGACTCTTCAGGTCCATCTATACCTCACCCGAAGCGGTCCTCTCCTCCGAAGAGCTCCCCTCCTGCGACACCTTTCTCCCGATCAAACCTTTCTCCTTACTCCCCTCTACAACCCGTCTCGTATAGTCGCCCGGCCCATGACACCCATCCGGAACATGAAACCTCTTATCCACCCTCGACAGCGTAAACGTCGCTATAATCACCACCTCCAGCATAAACCCAAAGCAATAAAATGCCGCTTTCCCATCATACCAAGCCGGATCACTCACCAATCTCGGACTCTCCCACGTCGTCCCCGCCTTAAACCCCGCAATTACCATCGCCAACCCAGACGTAATCAGCAGCACCGTCGTCTTCGCCCCGATACTTCCCTCTCCAAAATTCTCTGCATCTTCTGCAGCCGGAAGCCCATAGGCCAGTCCCAGCAGCACAAAGGGTATCACCGTCACAACCACAACCCACGTCGTCGACGCAAGCCCCACATCGCGAATCGCCCGCAGCGTCCCCACATCATGCGTATTAATCGAAATAACCAACCCCGTGATCCCCATCACCAAACTCCCCACCACCCCGGCAAAAATCCCCTTCATTAGCACACCCAAACCTTTATTCCATCCCACCCTCGGCTGCCGCCCGCGCAGGATGCGCTGCGCGAAGAGCAGATTCACGATATAGATAATGATACTCCCGGCATTATTAAAGACCTGCGCCGCAATGGCGAGACGGGTGTTGCTAGGGTTTTTGGACCATGCGATGCGAGTGCCGCAGGTGGTCAGGCGGATGATACAGAAGACGTTGAGGACCCAGGAGACGATGAATTTGTGAGAGCGGCGACGGTTACGGAAGAAGAGGGTTATGTTGAGGATGGAGAAGAGAAGGTAAATGGGGATGAAGCAGGCGCAGATGGGGAGGTCGGTGGTGGTGGTGGGGATGCCCCCGATGATCGCGGTGGTGACGGTGGACTGTGTGGGGGAGGGTGGTCAGTGGGAGGTTTGGGTTTTATATGTATGGATGTGGGAGGGAACCGGCTGAAGCTTACTCTTGATAAAATCGCCATCATCCCTATTTCAAGATATCCTCTTTCGGCTAAAACCCCGTTTACTCAGTCGTTCGTTCGATTGCCCCAAACTCGAGTCAAAGAGAGTCTTTGTAAAAAAGATTAATCTGAAATCAGAAAAACTATAATCTGAAACCTTGACTTAAAAACTTTATAGAACTTATCTCTGCCCCATCCGTTCTGTACATCAATCACCCTCATCTTATATAGCAAATCGCATTACGACGTTCGTCCGACGATTCGTCCGAAAATATGTCCGCGGACGAAAAAAACATTTAAGAAGACAGGGCGCGGACAAATCAACGAATGCTCGCGGTCCGCTTTGAAATCGTATAGCGAGGGCCGGGGAATTTTTGTATGGCGAGGGGTTTGGGAAATTTGGAGGCCGAGGGGAGGAGGGATATATTATGTTAAGTTAGGTTAAGTTGGGTCAAGTTATTTTGTACATACAATACATGCATCCATACTGTGCCGGGCTTGTCTGTGAATAGACGACTGTAAGTGACTGCCTGAATATGCGTTTTGTAGTTGATCGATCGGTTGTTTAATTGATTAACTAACTTAGTTGTTTGGTTGGAGATATTCTATTTGGAATTTGGTACTTGTTTTATGATTTACAGGTAGAACTAAGTTTTATAAGTTATATTCTCCACGAACAACTACGCTAACTCACTAATCTCATACTTATACACTGCATAATTTTCTGCTCGTTGTAGCTACGAATAGGAGAGTATCTGTTGGAACCTGGAAGGTAGGTTGAGGGTTGCTTTTTTTTTTTTTTTTTTTTTTTTTTTTTTTTTTGATAATGGTTACATTGACTG
>JAJCXA010000233.1:0-41180 GCA_026770245.1 Clarireedia aff. paspali H2
GGAAACAAGAAATACAGTTCACAAAACAAAACAAAACTCACTCAACCAATAAGCACAATTTATTATTCTCAATACCAATATTAATATTTTCTATCATCATTATTTTCATCATCAAGATCCATCATATCTGCTTGTTCTTTTGCCATATCCTTTTCCCTTTTCCTCTTCTATTCCGTCCCAACAGTAGAGTGAGTGAGCAGTCAGTCCAATCCGCCTTTTCAACCATCCATTTAGCACCAGTGATTCTGCTCCCTCTTCTTCCTCCTCTCCCATTTTCACACTGCCATATCATGATTCAACTCTCTAAGCCCACAAGAGTATCGTATGACAAAGTATAGCACTCACTCACCCAACCCTTCACCCAACCTAAAGCAAAAAAGGCCCAAAAAGGCAAAAGTAATAAAACTTGACACCGCAAGATCATCAACATCAAATCAACCAAGCAGCTAAGCAACCAAGCAACCAAGCAACCAAGCAGCCAAGCAACCAAGCAACCAAGCAACCAAGCAAACCACACACAACACTGCACACGCAATCAACCAACAAACTTATATAGAAAAGAAAAGTAAAGAAAGGGGTATAACAATGACTTCAACCCGCACCCACCAACCCATCCATCCATCCAATCAGCAAGTAACCAGCAAGCTAAGCAATCATTCAACCAAAAGCCGAAAAGTAACCCCAACTCCCAATCCATATCTTGGAAAGAGGGGAAACCAGGAAAAAAAAAAAAAAAGAACCCAGAGCCATAACCAGACTCCCATCTCCTTGCTTATTCATTCCACCCTCTGTTTTTCCTTCTTTCCGTCAGCTTATCCTTCCTTCCCTCCCTCCCTCCATCCATCCATTTATAGAAGACACATTAAGTAAGTAAACAACACACAAGCACACAAGCACATCTCCCCATATAGTGAACTTTTCCCTCTCCGCCTATTCCAGCCCAGCCCAGCCCAGCCCAGCCCAGCCCAGCGCAAAAGCAAACTCGACTTAAATCGTACACCACAACCGATATCCCGCAACTATCCCCCCCGCCCACTCCCCCCAAGCATGTAACGCTCAAAAGAGTAGCAAATGCAAATCCAAAGCAAAAAGTACTCGACTCGATATCCTCAGCCCGATTGCAGTCCACTCATCCACGTTGTTTCTCTTATAGGTCTGTTTCCTCTCCCACCTTCTTTTTTTCTTTTCCAAAAGCTGCAATTTTCACCATTCATTCGCTTTTCTTTGTCTCCCTCCCTTTAGTTCATTTCCTTTCCTTCCTTTCCGTTTACCCCCCAGCCTTTTCCACATTCCCATATATCCCCAAACCCCAGTAGCAGTCAAAGAAAAAAGAACAAGGCAGCTCGATAGCCATCGTTCACATATATACATAGCCACCGCTTCTAATCCCTTCTTTCATACTCTTCGTCTCTTCTTGATTCCTTCCTCTACTGCCTCCATTCTTATCAGTCGTTCGTCTACTCTAACACTCAACCTCCTTCTTCTCAACCACACTTCCCGCCACCTCACTCTCATCCTCCACCTTCTCCGCAACCGCCTTATGCGCCTCCCTCGCCGTGTAAATCTTCTGCTTCAGTGTCTCGGCTGCATGCAAAGAATCAATATACGTCGTGAATTTGACGATTTCGCGCAGCAGATACGAAGATTTGCTTTCCCAGTTAGCCATAGCTTTTTGCGCGTTGTGGTGGCGGGGGGAGTACTGTTTTTGTATGTGTTAGTTTACAGACCCTTATGGCATAAGAAAAGAAGGTGGAAAGAAAATCTGGGGGTGTGGATGGGATGGTAGGAAAGTGGATGGGATGGTAGGAAAGTGAATGGGATGGTAGAAAATGGATGTGGGATGTAACAGAAGGGGTGGTGAGTAGGGAAATAAACTAACAGCCAAAAGCATAGGATTTCTCAACATATTATGTTTCTGCAACTCCTCCTCAATACTCTGAACATAGGCAATCAGCGTCCTCAACTGATCCGTCTCCATCAGATTACTCGACCGCATATTCTGAATCGGCGGCGACCAATCTGAAATGAGTATCTTATCACCCGGTAACCGAGCTTTGACACCACTACTATAAGCATGATCCATACTCGATCGCAAGGAGCTCTGCATGCTAGTTCTACCACCGCTAGTGGATGGCCGAACGGTGGATTCGTTGATAGCGGTGACGAGTGCGTTGTTGACGATTTCTTCCGACCAGCCATATTCGATGTTGCTGATACCGCCGACAAGAGGATGGTTGGAAAGTCGAGCACTCCAGTAGTTGGCTGTGGAGACGAATTCTTTGACGATTTCTGGTGTGCCTACTTGGAAGAGGTGAACGGCGCCGGTAGGGAGGGAGAGTGCCCATACGTGAGGTCGAGCTTTGGAATATCCCGGAGCAGGAAGCGCGCTGGCGATGGTTTGTCGAAGAAGGAAGGATCCCAGATTTTCGGCATTCTCTTGCCAATTACCACCACCCACAGCTGTGCTACTTGATTTGCCTTTTGTCTTATGCCGCACGGTCTTGGTAGAGAATGAGAACAAACTCATGTAACCCTTTTCAATAACAGCAAATGTTTCGATCCAATTGCGGTCCTTTGCTTTCTTGTCTAGAGATTCGAGGTGATGTTTATGCTTGACAATACCCTCCTTTGCCCATGGGGCGCCATGGAGTTCCAAAGATTCATCCTCAAGTAGCGACGCCACCTGAAGCTCTCCATGATCACTAGGACTACCCAGGCTTCCCACCGTCTCTTCACGAATGATTGCCTGACTAAGCGCATTTGCAAACCCAATCGACTGTTGATAATCGCCTTGAAGCGCGGAATCAAGAGAAGTGACAGACATCGAAGTGTGAGTCTTCCCAAGCGAATACTTACTCCAAGTACTTGAAGCCACCGAAGGACTCCACATAGAAGATTGATCATCCAAACTTGTTCGGCTGGATCCGAGACCAGAATTGGGATACAAACGCGGCCTGGAACGGGTCTTGTTGCTCCATTTCCCATTGCTGCGGACAGTTTCTGCGGTTCTTCCACGTAAATAACTAGCAGATTCCGAGGGCGCTTTGCTTAAAACACTGGGCGAGCGGCGTAACATACCATTAGCGAAAACAGACAGAGTGCTTGTAGAAGAGGCTGGCATCTGTGGTCGATCCACCGCTCCAAATAACGGAAGTCGCTCATTTCTGATAGAATTGTAGAAGTCCTTAAGAACGATCTCAACCTGGACTTCCCAAGTTCGTAAAGTGCCACGGAATGGAGCCTTAACCAGAGGGCCACAATCATCTACAGGGGTATCATAGTCCAAAGGAGTAGGAGCATTAGGATTTTCGGGATCCGGCCGAGTTGCGGGCTTGAAAGATTGTCTCCACGAATGCTTCTCCACTTCTATGGATACCGCATCGGCGTTATCATCATTGGCATTAGGGTCCTCGAATGCGGAACTCTTCCCTGGTAATACGGTAGGCCTGCTGGGTTCGAACTCGTGGCTGGATTCCGTTATACATCGCCGAATGGTAGGCATAGTATTTTTAACGAATTGACTTCGGGTCATCTTTTGTTCAATATCGGCAAGATGCAAATCTGTATTGAGTAAAAGAACCGAATAACAAATTGTATGCACAACATCTAGATCACGTCAGTAAAATCTTCAAGCGATAATCAAAATCAAATTTACCAGTAGCCTTGAAGCCATGATTCGGGTTGCTTTGACACCATCTCTTCGAAAAGGCATCCAAGATCCTATCAACTTGTTGACTTTCGCCCTTCAGTACAAGTCTGCCACAAATTACACGCAATGAAGCGAGAATATTAAGATTCGTAAAGTTGTAAAGATCCATGTAAGCAATCAACGTCCTTGCACGGACAGGATCCTCGTCTCCCATCCATGCCGCGGCCTTTTCCTTCTGAATGAAATCTTCATTGCCATCAAAGACCTTCTGTGCTCGTATTCGATCATCTTCGGTAGGTGTCATATCGATCTTCTCTGGGCTTAAAATGCCCAGTTCTTTCTCGATGACTTCCGCAGGGGGGCTAGATGGTGGCGCTTCTTCCTGTCCCTCAACCTGTACGATCGGCAAGCTAGTAGCAGATTTGTATACTGTATCTGTCGAACCCGATGCAGCGATCGAATGGGAATGCCTTGGCTTTAGCATACTCAACGAATGAAGATCCTCTTCCGACGAAGAAGGCTCCAGCCAAATTCGATTTTCCCTCTCCGGCGGTACGCTCGAATTCCTCGATGAGTTCAACAAAACCCAATCCTCCTCCTTAGCCGAGCTTGTTGCCTGCTCTTGACTAGCTTTTGAATCTGCAGTGCTCTGAGGCGACTCAAGCGGAGTTTCAATTTTCGCTGGGAAGTTACTAGAGGTTGGGGAGCGTTTCGAATGTATTCTCTCATATTCAGCAACCAGCGCCATATCTCTCATAACTGAGGGCGTAGGACCTGGCGATACAGGACTGGGTAACAATGTATTACCCGGTAAATCCTTTGTGGCAGTCAGACGTGAATTCGCATCACGATCATTCTTAGTGGACTTGTCACCAGAGTCTTGAAGGTACGTGTCACGATCTTCTTTCGCTTGTCCATCAAGCCCCGTTGGATTTGCAAAATTGGCGCTCATCGACCTACGGGGTTGTGGAATAAGTGAATAGGTTGCCTTTCGGGTTTCGGGGGCATGTGATGACGAGGGTTTAATAGGTCTGATGGTCGCGTTCTTGTTAGGTTCATACTCTGGCGAGAATCCCCGCACGTAGCCGGCCCTACTGTCACCCACATCATCATTGACTTGACGGTCCAGGGTAGCTGTCGGCTCATGTGCCTCAATCGGAGGTCTGCCTGGACTATGAAGATATGGATTCATAACCTGGCGAAGGCTACTTACGGGACTAGCCTCAGACCTAATGTCAGGTCTCAAGCCTGACCGGATGTCCTGTCGGAGGTCGTCCTTAGGTTGAAGCTTAATTGTCGGCATCGCAGGAACGGGTAAAGCATCCGATTCCGATACAGACTTCTTGCGGCGGCGGAAAAATGACGATGGTTTTTTGGTTAGTACGTGTGGTTGTTCTCTGGATGCAGGTGTGATATCTCTCGATGATGCAGCACTGTGAGACTTCGTTTGGTTACCACTATGGTGGGGTGTTTTACTCGCTGAACGGTCCGCCGTTTCAGGAGCCGTGGTAGGACCATGCGAGTGTGGCATATCCGGTACCATGGAAGTGTTGTTCTTGGATGATCCAAACACCCTCCTGAAGAAGCCAGTCTTTTCCTTGGGTGGTTGAGCCGCACTCTGGGCATTCTTCTCCATCTTCGAATATGACACGCTAGGCGCGGGCGCTGGGTCTTTGATGAAAGCTGGCATCGGTGGTAATTCTCGATTTCGGTCGTTCAGTCCATATTCATTCCTTCCAGGAGCCACAAAACCCCTCCCTTTGTATGCGCTCTTCGAAGACTTCGCACTGCGTTTCCTTTCCAGCTTCTCCATTGGCGGATCGGCGGACGCATCAGACCGTGAAACTAACATCGGCGACGTCGGTCGAGTACGACGAGGACCACCAGGAACTGTGGGTGTTGGCGCTGCATCGTAATCGTACGGATTGTGGGATGGTATCGTAATGCTCATCTGTCGTCCCATGTTTGCGTGGGCGGCTGTTTGACGATCACTACCGTAATCAAAGCTTGAAGACCTTCGACCCAAGTTGTGCGCCCATCTGTGACTGCCTGTAATCTGCGCATAGCCAAGATCGAAACTATTCGCACTGCTTGCCTTACTGCCGTGGCTACTACCCTTCGCCCTTGAATGCAAACCGCGCGGGGGGATTATCGGTCCTCTCATGTCGTTGCGTATACTATTTATTCTTGCCAGCCCGGTTTGGAAGGTAGAACTGCTATTACTTCTGCGACTGCCAGGTTGGTCGGAATAGCGACTGGAGTCATCCGCAGCGTCGTAGTCCGAGCTGCAAGAATAAGTGTGTCCTCTGCTGCGTGCAGCAAAATTCTGGATCGATGGATATGGGTCGTCATCCCCAAATGTAGAATATGAACGATCCTCGTCGAGCGTAGGATTGCGTAGACCGAAGGCGTCTTGTCCGAAAGAGAATTGGTCGAGGGACAGTAGCATATGATCTACTAATGAATCGCGAGTGACTTGTCGAGGCGATAGAGAGAGGTCGTGAGAATCCCGGTTACCTCGGAGGCCATCAGGATCATTTTCTTTGTTCGAAGGATCAACTGGTGTAATATCATCTAAAAATGTCTGCCTCGTCTCATTCCGTGAATTAAGCGCCCCGTTGCTGGAGGAAGGAATATTATGGTCTCTGCTGGACATTTGCTGCGCGCTAGGGGGTGTCTGGGGCGGAGATATACTTCCTATACTGCCTATACTGCCTATACTCTCTCTGGTTTTCGCTTTTTTAAAGTCCAGATCGATGTTCAAATCAACGCCGAGCCGCTTTGTCTGTGGCGTCGGCGTCGGCATATTTTCGAAGTTATGCATGTCGAAGCCACAATTGCAGCTGAGCTCGTCATGGAAAGTAAGATATCAGCTACTAGGTAGGCGGGTAGGTAGGCATGTATGTATGTAGGTAAGTAGGTATGTGGGAAGGCGTTTCGGTTGAATAATACGGAGTAGTAATGGGAGCTGGAGCTGGAGCTGGAGCTGGAGCTGGAGCAGAAGTGGAAGCTGTAGATTGAATTGGAGTTCGAATTGAACCTGGACTGGGACTGGAACTGGAACTGGGACTGGGACTGGAACCGGAACTGGGACGATGCGGAATTTGGCCCTGCGAACCTATTCCCCGTGCGATCGATACACCCACTTAGTGTCCACTTTCTCTTCTCCTTCTTCTCACCAGCGTCACCACCACTCTAAAGTTGTGCGATACGAAGAGGATGCTGCAGCGCGTTTGCGCCAAACGCCTTTCCTGGTTAATAACTGCCAATGCGAAGGTACTCGGATATTCAATTGGCCTTTTTAGAGGAAGGTTGATATCTTTTTGGGATCTTTTCCCTGTCCCTGGTCGTTCTTCGATCCTATTCTGGAAATCTCCTCTTTTTTTCTCTCGCTATAACCTTATGAATCTGGGTAAATCCGAAAGGGTCGATTCGTGGGGGCTCGATAGGGAATCCTTTCTCTCTCTGCAGAAATATAATCGTAATCAAAAGCTCTCGGAGCGGATTGGATTGGATTGGATTGGATTGGATTGGATTGGATTGGATTGGATTGGATTGGTGTGGTTTGGCTTGGTGCGGTTTGGCCTGGTGTGGTTTGGCTTGATAGGGAATCTTTGGATAGAATATTTCTTGATGCAAGCAACGTCGGAAGAAAGGCTTAGTGTGCTAATGGGGGACTTCTCTGAAACAAGCCAAAGGGATGTGTTCCGTTCCGCACATAGAGCAGAGGGAGGAATTACAAGACAAGCAGGAGAATCAATATCGAATCGGTAGTGACTGACTTGAATGGGGATGAAAATGGCTGTTCTGCGTGGGGAGTCGCGGTGCGGGTTATAGGTTATAGGAATGGATAAGGTGATTGAGGATAATTTCCTGTTGCTGCACGAAGTAAAGGATAATTTCCTGTTCCTGTAGTCGTTTTTGCCTTGTCGTAGAACAGACAGACCAGACAGACCAGACAGACCAGACAGACCAGACAGACCAGACAGACCAACCCAACCGCAGCTTGTCCCGTGCTCTCTATAGCTCGTGCTTGCTTTTGCCGGCGCCTCTCGTACTTGGGTCCTTTTTTACGAAGCAGCTGGCATCATTCGCCGCACGCAGTCGACCGCCGCACCCATTGACACGAAGGAGATCTACCAAGGTATTTGTCTGAAGCCTTGCTACATCGAGATCTACTAAACAATTTCCAAGATTCCAAAAGTGGTTCCCCCGTACAGTAGAAAAGGTGGGCTCAGGAATAGCTTCTGTTGCCGGGTCTCGGACCATTCCACTCTCTGGGATGCTTGCTGTCAACTGCAGTATACTTGAGACCAAGTATGTAGATGATTACGATGTACCAAGTACATAGTACAAGTATATCCTCAACAGCGTGTTTCTATGGAGAAGGGTTGCATCGAAACCCACTGCCATCATCATCATCATCATCATCATGACTTGCTGTCAAAATCTACAGATCAATCTACATCTACACACGCTATCCACTTCAACCCCGAATCTGGATATCAAATAGTCAGGATCATCCCTGGAGACCCTCAGACGTGTGTCCAGCAAATTTGGCTCTTCGCCTGGGATTGCAGCCAGAATCTCGCGCGATGAATGATCCGAAGGAAAATCGAAAAATCGATAGAATAAATCCTTTGGGCATAAAAGGGGGGCTAAGCTCATTCCACGAGCCAAGAAGGGGATCCTTCAGGGATTGTAGATCTCGACACATTTTCGGCTGGCAATGTTTCAAGGGGAGGGGGAGGGGGGGAAAGGGTAGGGTAGGTTTGGGGGCCGACGTGATACATACATACGAAGTACCAAGTATATCCATATCAGAATCCTACGTCTGCCGTGCCCATGAATAGACACAAAGACATCTCATCTGCTGCGGGTATCATCTGCTGCGGGTATCCGTTATATCCCACCTACCTATCCCGTCCACATATACTTCGGGCAGCGTAACAGCGCCGTGCTACTTTCAATTCTCCCGTCGCTTTCCCCGTCTGTCTCTCTGCGCTGTACAGAAAAACAAAAAAAAAAAAAACAAAAAACAGAGCAAACGCAGAACAAAGCCCTTCTCATTCACATCCAATCGACATGCCACGAGAATAGCGGTGTACAGCGGGCCGAACCCATCCTTCTTTCATTTTTCGGCAGGAATCCGAGCACAGCATCAGCATCAGCATCCATCCGCAGATAGCAGCCAAGTAGGAGATATATTCCGTCCTCTCTGCATCCAATGAAACCAAGTTTCATCCCCCAAGCCCCTTTTGCCTTGCATAAAGAATCACTAGCCCCCGCATAAGTGCACAACCCTCTTACATAATTTCCCCCCACGTCCAATGAGGCATTGCGGTCGGCTTTCATGCAAACGCCATGCACAGGTACACGCGTTTATCGAAAAATGTGCCGGTGAGACGACGGATGAACAAATGATAAGACGGGAGAATTGGGGTCGAGTCCTGCGCAACGAGTTTCTTCTTCCCTCCCGACCAACGAAATCAAGATCCTTAAAGATCTGGTTCGGTGCACAAGACCAAAGCTCGCTGCACAATACCAAGCAGAGAAGTTATTTAAAGTGGCGTGATAGGAATAGGCAGAAGGATTCAAAAAGATGGGGGTGGGAGGGGCGAGGGGTCTAGAAACAATCCGAGTTCGGTTGACAAGTCCCAGAATCCTTACCAGTGTCAGAGCGAGACATTGAGGCTATTCGCACATTTATACCCTTTTTGCGGAGAATCTCCAAGAGGGGAATCGGAATGTCGCGAGGGTTGAACGCTTGTGCATTCTTAGTACTGTCGCAGTATGGCCGTTTGAATTACATGCATCTGCCATGTGATGTGCACGTCCAAAATCTAGAAGGATGCAGGCTGAGGTTGTCTAGTGACGACCACATGATGAGATTCGGAACGAAGTGGCTTTTGCGGTGTGGCATCTATACATCATTTGAGCTTAGTTGGCGGAATGAACCGATGAAGGCGACATACCGGTTTAAGTATACCTACTATGCTGCATAGATATCTCGTCGATGCTCGCTATAAAATTCCGAGTCAATGACCACGCCTTGGAACATCGCAACAGGACGTACAACTGTGGATTGACCCAAGCAGAAATACAATGCGACTTACGGCCCCGATTCAAAAGCGTTCGTCGGCAGCTTGAAGTAGTGCCATCGTGCGCACTGCTTCGCGTCGACTGACGACTGGTTGCTTCACAATCAACCTGAGCAGATTCCTTAACAGCGCTATCCAAGAAATGTCACAGCATCCATCTTCTCGACCCACAGGCCAAAATTCGAAGGATCAGTGTTGAGGCTCGACTTTGCCCAGTTACGAGGTGCACTTGTGAACAAACCTCTGCCGTGAAGATCGCATTCGATTGATACATCCGTTTCATGCAGAATACAAGAGTACAGCATCACACTGGATGGACGACAAGAAAAAAGACAGCTCTAGCCAGAAACTAGCCTAGCATGTATGTATAGATTGAGACGCCACTGCGTTCATTGCAGCCAAAACAGATATATCCACTTGAGTATGATTCGAGTGCCCTTTGGTAGGAGATTCAAAATAATGAATATGAGGAATGTAAATATAACAATAAAAGATTACATATTAACACTCGTTGCCCTCCCACATTGTTACATGGACCACGTGAAGCATTCCGAGCGCAGATATACAGATGTGCAGATGGTATCTTGACATTTCACAAACCACTACCACTGAATATCACAACCCGGCACAAGCAAGAATCCACCAACAAAGAACCTCAATTATTTCCCTGGAAATCGCGCTGTGGAAATCATCTTTTCCACGCACTCCAACGGGCGATGATGTCGCGATTTCTGAGTTCGGCCCACACGCCGGCGAAAGATACCCCGCGCTGTCTGCAGCAAAGCATCTGTGCCCCTCCCCCCTCCCCAAAAAAAGCTTCGCGATGTCTGCAAGAAAGTTTTTCGCGGGTCTTCCGTCCCTTCCTGTCCACGATCCGGTGAGCTAGAGCTATGCAGTCCGTAATACGAGCAGTTGCCGACACTGCCGGATTACGTAGCTCGATACCATGCGACCTCTATCGAACAGCGGCGCTGAGACAATTCTCAACTAGAACTAGGACGATACCTCTGCGAAGTGCTTCAGCATTGCGAGTCACACCACGTAGGAAGATCATGGATGTACGATATATATCCCAATCGCTTGCTTCCTCGCCTGCGAACGATGCGCACAAGAAAGCTATAGAGCAGATCGCGGCGGATGTAAGACGGTTTTACGAACGCGGGGAAAAATTCAGAATTAACCATGGCTCGACAAACAGCACGCGGAATAATGCGAAAGGAAAGAATATCATCAATATCGGGGGGTTATCCCATGTGCTAGAGGTTAATACAGCTACGCAAACGGCGCTGGTGGAACCCAATGTTCCGATGGATAGACTGGTTGAGGAAACGCTGAAGTTTGGTCTTGTGCCACCAGTTGTTATGGAGTTTCCGGGGATTACTGTTGGAGGCGGGTATGCTGGGACTTCGGGGGAGAGTAGTTCTTTTCGCCACGGGTTTTTCAATTGCACGATTAAGAGGGTGGAGATGATTCTTGCGGATGGGCAAGTTGTTACGTGCTCGGAGACGGAGAGCCCAGATCTTTTCCATGGAGCCGCTGGCGCGGTGGGTAGTATGGGTGTTACGACATTGGTTGAATTGAAGCTTCAAACGGCGCGGAGATATGTCGAGACTACATATCATCCCGTATCTGGAATGCCGGATGCGATCAAGAAGATTCAGGAGTTCACTACAGATCCATCCATTGATTATGTAGACGGTATCATGTTCTCGAAAGACCGAGGTGCGGTCATCACTGGCCATCTCACCGACTCATCAGAGGCACCTGTCCAACGGTTCAGCCATGCCTGGGACCCCTGGTTCTACATGCACGTCGATTCACATACACAGGCGCAGACTACCACTCCTCCCAAATTCGCCATTCCCCTCGCCGAGTATCTCTTCCGTTACGATCGAGGCGGCTTCTGGGTTGGCGCCTCGGCATTCAAATACTTCTCCACCCCCTTCAATAAATTCACCCGCTGGTTCCTCGACGACTTCCTTCACACCCGCATGATGTACACCGCACTCCACGCAGCCGGCATGCCACCAAACTACATTGTGCAAGACCTCGCCCTCCCTTACTCCACCGCCACTCAATTTGTCGACTACACGGATTCCTATTTTGGCATCTACCCACTCTGGCTCTGTCCCCTCAAGCAAAGCCCCCTCCCAACCATGCACCCGCACCACGCCTCGTACGAAGCCGACGGCAAAACATTGCAACCCCTCCTGAACATCGGTCTCTGGGGCTACGGCAAGGAACACGATGTCGTAAAAGCAAACGTCAGTCTCGAGCGCAAATTGAAAGAGCTAGGCGGCATGAAATGGTTGTACGCGCAGACTTATTACAGCGAAGCCGAGTTCTGGGAGATGTATGACCGGGAGTGGTATGATGGGTTGAGGGAAAAGTACGGCGCAACGAGCCTGCCGAGTGTGTATGAGAAGGTGAAGGCGGCGGCACCGAAGGCACAACAGGATGAGAAGCTGAGTTTGATGAGAAGAGCCCTGAAGGTTTGGCCAATCAGTGGCTTTTATGGGATTTGGAAGGCTATTCAGAGTAAATCGTATTTGGCGGCAAGGGCATCGACGTGGAAGGATATCGATCGCGCGATTAAGGAGAAGGCGGCTTAGAGCTTAGATGCTGATCCTGGGTTTGGTTTTGATAATGAAGTGCGGGCAGCTCATATACATATACAGTTGTGACGACTAAGCTCATATAGAATAGAATGTATATTATAAGTTTTTACATACAGTGCATATAGATAAATTGGCATATACAATCCAATCCAAAACAAAACAATATCCAGCGAAAAAAAAAACCCTAACCCTAACTATTTTATCCCTTCTTACCCAGTCCCATCCCATCCTATCCCCTCTTATCCAGTTCTATTATATTCTATTATATCTAGACCCTCACTACACCATCTAAATAAATAAATAAATAAATAAATAAATAATAAAACAAGACAACAAACGAATAAACGAATAAGTAAACGAATAGAATAGAATAGAATAGACAAAACACACCAATTATTCTTCTTCTTCTTCTTCTTCTTCTTATTCTTATTCTCGTGATTGATTTGCTAGGAATTAATTTAATTAATATTAATACATATATACATATATATAGATCTATAGATAGATGGATAGATGGATAGAGTTTTTTGTGTGTGCTCTTCCTCTTCCATTTGCACTTGCTTATTCTCCTTCTCTTGTTCTCTCTCTTGTTCTCTCTCTTGCTCTCTCTCTTGCTCTCTCTCTTGCTCTCTCTCTCTTCCCCCCTACTCCTCCTTCCTCTTACCCCCCATCCTCCTTCTCAAGTTCCCGGTATACCATCTCTTTGCCTGTCCTAGCGCCGGTCTACTTTTATCTTTATCTTTCCCATTTGTAGGATGAGGATGAGGATGAGGATGAGGATGAGGATGGCTTCCCCCTTGCTCTTTGCTATCTTCTATACTCGTGCTTGTGCTTGTGCTTGTGTTTCGTCTTTGATGTTCTTCTTCTTCGTCCACTTCTTGTTCTTCCTCCTCTTCTTCTTCATCACTCATTCCCCTCCCACCTCCCCCACCACCACCACCTCTTAAACGCATTCTCCGTCCCTCCTCAACATCCATCTCCATCTCCATCTCCATCTCCATCTCCACCCCACCAACACCAATCCCCAGCCCCGTCTCCCCAAACTCAATAACCCTCGATCCATCCCTTCTCAACCCACCAATTCCCATACTCATACCCATCTCCCTCCGCATCTCTCTTTCCCTACCCCTCTCCCTCTCTTCATCCATCCCCACCTCTCCGAACCCCACCACTCTCCCCCCAATTCTCAACCCCCCACTTCCACTGCCATCACTCCCCCCTCTTTTCATAGCTGGTGCTTGTAACCCTTCTCCTCCTCCTCCTCCTCCTCCTCCATAAAACGTCATCGGCATCGCCCCGAAAAATCTTGGTTCGAAGGCTTTTGCTTGGGGATTAAATCCGTTTCTTTCTCTTTCTCCTGCTCCTGCTCTTGCACTTCCGTTTCCGTTCCAATCAGATCGATATCCATGTAAACCTACACCTACACCTACACCCCCTTCATATCCGTATCCGTATCCATATCCATATCCATATCCATACCCCACATCACCCTCCTCCTCCCTTTCCCTCTCCCTCTCCCTCTGACTCACCACCATCCCGACGCCACTCAACCTCGGGCTCTTCCTCAACAACCCCCTATCCCTCTCCACCACACTCCCCCCGCCCCCCGCAGTCGGACTAACACCACCGCCACCGCCCCCCACACCCGCAAACCTCCTAACCTGCGGCAGCGGATCCGTCTCCGCATGTCCGATTTTCTCTCTCCTCCCACTCTCCAACCCACCACTCCTACCCTGCAATCCCAGATACCTCTCTCTCGGACTCGCGCCCATACTCGCTGCCGACGTGCTTCTTGGTCTGCGCGTGACTCCTCCATTTCCATTTCCATTCCCATTCCCATTAACCGACCGACCCGAAGAAGAAGGAGAATACTGTCCCACCGCCCCTCCAAGCGAACGATGCGACGCCGTCGACTGCCCCGACGCATTCCGCTCCATCGGCTGCGACTTCGCCGACGACGCAGAAGTATGGTTTCGGTTCATTGCGGCGGGATAATAAAAGGCCGGATAAGCCGCCGGACGAGAAGGCGAGACGGCCGTAGTAGGAGTAGAAGTAGGAGTAGGAGTGGAGAAGTCGGGTGCCCCTCCTCCAAACCTGTACCCCTCCGCATGATGCCCGCGGTGTCGGGGGACGGATTCGTGAGTCTGCGAGGGGAGAGGGAGGTTGGGGGAGGAGAGGGATTGGAAATGCGTAGGGAGGGTTAGGTTCATGCCCATGTGGTTCGGATTCGGATTCTGATAGGGATGCTGGGGAGGATAGATAGCAGAGGATGTAAGAGAATTCGGATAGGTCTGGGAATCCCACGCGGGGTAGTCATGCGGGAGATCGCGTTTCTTTTGCTGGGATGGGGACGGCGGGGCGAGAGAGGTGTATGGTTTTGAGGAGCGTTCGACGGGGATGGGGCCCGTGAGGGCCGGGTAGATGTTATTAAAAGGATCGGGGATGGGGGTGAGGGTGCGGGGGTCGGGGTTGGGGAGGAATTGAGGGGATGGATATAGGTCAGGTTTAGGAGTCGGGGTGGGGATACGAAGATCGGTGGTGGATGAGGGATAGGGTTGTTGTTGTTGTTGTTGGTATTGATAATAGAGACCCGGGGACAGCGGATACGGCGGCATAGGCGTAGGACGCGGTGACGGCATAGGAAGCTCAGCCTCTCGTTCATGTGGAATCCGCTGTAAAGAAGCGACCGCCGAGGGCGGAGAAGAGTACTCCATCACCGACGCCGTATCACTCGCCATATCCTCATTCCCACATCTCGACGCCGTATCCCTCGTGTGGCCCGCCACTGCAGCCGCATAAGTCGGGGTGCGCGTAATCAGCTGCGTCTTCTCCTTCTCCGGGGACTTCTGCCCCGACGAACGTCGATCTTGAATCATACCGGCGCCGCGAATCGGCGGCGGGCTCGCTTTGCTGATGTGCGCGAGTGCGACTTCGGCGTTGGAGTGGCCGGATAAGCGGCCCCGAGATTGCGGGCGGCTGTCGGACATCTGGATGACGCCTTTGGCGTTTTCGCGAGTGACGCGCGGGACGACTGGGTCTGGAGGGCGGAATGAGGGGGCTCTGGAGCGGTAGCGTTGGGGATCGGGGAGTTTGATGGTGCGGTGAGGATCTAATTTGGGAGCTTTGGATCTAGTTCGTCGGTGGACTGTTTCCCATGGACCGCCAGGGCTTTCGGGGGAAACGTGCGGGAGGGTTGATTGGGAAGGGGGTTGGAGAGCTAATGATGATTCTTCTCTTTCGCTATCATATCCGGTATCTTCTTTGGGGAGTCGAGGCGGGAATTGAATGCGTTTCATGTTCTCGATCTGGCGAAGAAAATGCGGATCGTGAATCAAACTCGACGGCGACTCGATCTGAACTTTACCGTCAAGAACCCATGGCGTTTCATCGGTGAATTTATCGGCAGGTGTCTCGGGATCCGCACCCGTATCGGAAGAACTGCTCGTCCGGTCGAAAATCGATGTCTGGAATGCATCTGGTCGACCACCTGTGATCATGTGTGACGATTCGGGCGTTCTTCGTTCTATCTCTCCTTGAATGATCATGAGAACTTCTTCAAGCATGATGGCTGTAGCTTCGGGATCTAAATGTTCTTTTTTGTATCGTCTAATATACTCCTTCCTATGCCGATCCAGATGTCCTTGAAGTTTGATGCCGTGAATCTCATAGAGACGATAGTCCTCGACAAGACCTGTAGGAGTCCTTCGTGTGATTCGCTCATTGGCTTCATTGAACGAATGACAGAATACATTGATGGCGCGATCAAGCCACAGGGGTAGTTCCCCCTTTGCATGTAAGGTATCCACGAAGAAGCCTTGAACCACGCTGTGCAGCCTGATCACATCGATATTATCCGCCAGTAAATCTCTACTGCCATTGGATATTTGGGATGATTGCAATGACGTCTCATGCTCATTCCGATCAATCAGCGCGAATTTGTTGAGGACTTTGAATGTGTTATTTAACGATTTGCCTGTAATGCGCTCACTAGCTTTGACGGGAACATCCAGCTTGCTAAGGCCTAATCAAGTCAGCATATCACACACACTCACACACACATACATCTCCAGCTAAAGGTGGCGGAAGAAGAAAGACTTACCGAGAGAAATCATTTCGACGGGAACATGTTGACTAAAGAAGCACAGGATACGAATCAGATTCAAAGTTTCATACGCACCGACCTTCTCCAACTGTTCGACAATGGAGGAAAACGCCTGAAGTTCTCTCAGCCCCTTGGGCGCCGACGCATACGATTTGGCGAAGCGGGAAAGCGGTTCGTCGGTGGCTTTTAGTCGTTGAGCGACCACGTGGATCACCAGGGGCAGGAACTGCATCGTTTGAACCAGCTCCATCGAGTGTCTCAGGTCGTCTTGGGAAAAGGGCTCTTTCTTGTCGAGCTCGAATAACAGGAGACGCTGGGCCTCCCGCGCCGAAAGCGGGGGGAGTTTGAGAACTTCGGGGTTCATGAAATGATGATCGCCACTGACCGACTTCTCCGTTGACGTATAGATGATACTAGTGTTTTTGCTATCCGGAATGAATCGCCGCAAGTTATCCTCGAAATGAATGCCGTCGAAAACCAATAACCAATTATTTCTGTGGTTCAGCCACTTCTTGACCAATTTGATGAACTGATCCGGGTTGTCGAGAATTTTGGGATCTTCATTGGCCATCGACGGCCTCAAAGCTGCCTTCCTTGCAATCTGCCAGAAGCCCGCGGTGATCTCCTCGGCACTCTTTGCTCGCAACCAGAAAATTCCGCCAGGGAATTCATGTTTATGTGCGTACGCATACTGACGAGCTAGATGACTTTTCCCACCACCCGCCATGCATTGAATCAACACCGCACAAGATCCCTGGGCTCGTTTTCGTTCGTCGAAAAGCATTTTGTGCATCTTTACAAGCTCTTCTTGGCGTCCCATGAAAAGTGAATTGGGACGAAAACCAGGTGGTTTGATAAAATATTCCGTGTCATCATCTACGAAATCGGGTTCAATGCTCACAACGGATTGGACCATGCTGGTGGAGACGACACCCGAATTCGATGAATTCGATAAATGCGATACATTCGATAAATCTACGGAAACCAAACAAATCAGCTTCCTCCGCTAATTGAATGAAAGCATCAAAAGAACAAAGTTCATAATTAACAAATGAAATTTTTTCAATTTTTTTCCAGCACTCGAGGTCCAGACAGCTCGAAGTCGAGTGAGAACCATTTTAATGATTTCCCACCATCTCCGTGTCCCTTTCCTCAACTTCTTCAATTTCATAATTAAAAAGAGGCTGTACTGGTCGAGTAGCTTCAATCATACCAGGTGGATGCTGAGCATGAGCGCCCGCCAATTTTCCTTGCGACGTACCGTGCGCCATTGGTGGTGCTTGCACGGGCTGTGAATAGTGTTAGCCAGTGCTGGGGACCGAAAGATTAGGGAGAGCGTACGTCTCCAAAATCTCCTCTAAGTTCTCTAATATGTGCTTCCCGTTCTTCGTCTCGTTTCTTCTTTTCCTCCCTCCATCGTGCGCGAATGACCGGAGGACATTCAAGAGCCCACGTCTTCAGTTTTGTAGATACATTCATATATCCTGGGGCTCTCTTGCTCTCGAATTTGCACATACCGCTATGCGTTGCCTCGACACCAAAGTAAGACACATCAGGAAGTAATGGACTGGCGGAAGCTTGATCAACGACAAAAGCTTTTGTGCCTTTGAAATCCGTCTTCAAACTTTCGTGGACCATGCAGATCTTGTATCGCTGGTAAATATCGAGAAAGTGAAGGTTGATATTTGCAAGAGTCTCGTTGCCCGTCATTAAAGTCTTGATGAGAATGCTTTCGGAATCCATGGCCTTCTTTGGTATTAAGGCCGACACCATACCCTGCAAAATCAGACCCCATTTCGCAGGATCGGCACCGGTATGAGGGGTACCCAGGAAGACGATGCCAAAGGTCGAAACGGCAATAGACCGGATCTCATCGTTGCTTTTGCCTTGGTAATCATGTGAAATTTCCAGGGCCTATATAAAATTTGTGTTAGCTTCAAAGGACAGTATGATGGAACTGGCAGCGAAGAATGACCCGCTGATATGGAATACATGTAAAGATCGAACTTTCCACCAAGGATAGAACAACAAATTGGCAAGATTGTCGCCAGATATTCGGAACAATAGCAAGATAGCTGATTAATCCACTTGGACTGAAAAAAAGTAACAACCGTTGAAAGCTTGCTCTCGCCGTAACCATCCCCATGAAATGCCCCGCCAGCAGCTTCTGTGCACCTCAAAGAACAATTTGCCCGTAGAAAACTTACACGTTTGACCAAAATGCCGCCCAAACTATGCGCAACCCAAATAATCGGGTTCTCATCAGCCTCCTCACTCTTCCTCTCCAGCGCCAAACTCGACACCAAACTCTGCGCATGCTCATGAATCTTATCCGTCGACGCCGACTTTTCTCCAAACGCCACAACATCCGCGTTGTACCCGTAAACCAGGATGCGCACCTTTGCGTGCTTGGACGGATCTTTGGAGCCCAGGGTCACAGGCAGGAGCTCCGTCGGCCAAAAGACACCGTTTTTCGCCGTCCATGTCGTTTGCGGGTGGCCATTGAGACCATGCACGAGCACAATGTCGGCTTCGGCTTTGGGATGCGCGTATACTTCAGTGACTTCAAATCGGTTGATTTCGTTGGGGTTTATTGCGGCTCCATCCTGTGGTGAGGGGGAAACAGTGGTTGGTTAGCGATAAGGTTCGGGGAACGAACGGGTACCTGAGTGTGCTGTGCTGTGCTGTGCTGTGGCTAACTAAGTAGCTAACAAACCAACAAACCAACATAAGAGGTTCGGTCGCGTCCTTGCAGACAGATAAATTGAGGAATCTGGGGAGGGGGAACAGAAAAGAGAAGAGCCAAGTACTAACCATCTCGAGTTCTTTCGGCCGTCCAACTAACAGTGACTCGGAATCATCCACTCATTCGTGAAGAATCATTTCATTTAAGAGGAAGAAGAAAAGAAAAGGTGGGTTGGGAAGGAATTGAATACCGTAGAATGGGATGGCGGCTGTTATATATATACGAAGTATATATAGGATGGATCAACGAATCACACACACATGTGTCATTAAGTCGTCTTAAGCCCTCTTTCATCCATCCATCCATCCATTCATTCATGCGATTCCTCCTCGATTCGGTGGGTGATCGGAAGCAAAGGCAAGTAAGCGGGCGGCCTGCCTGACAGACTTGCTCTCATGTACCTTCGTATACCGGTCGGTAGTTCCAGAGGGAGATTGTCCAGTACCGGCGTGTTTCTCGTAAGTGGGGACGTGTGTATAAGGTTATGTGTGTGTAGCTATCTTAAGATTATCTTAAGATCTATGTGCTCGAGGGCATTGCGTCGCGAACTGTGTGGCACGCGCATCCAAGAAGTTAGTCACACGGGAGCGACCGCCGCGAGAAGGCTTAGGTAATGAATGGAAAAGCAAGAGTCAGAGAGACATATGAAGTAATGCATATATTAGCCCGGCTGTGCTTGCTTTTGTGCAGTATGAGGGGAATGTGTGTGAGTGTGTGTGAGTGTGTGTGTGTGTGTGTGTGTGTGTGTGTGTGTGTGTGTGTGTGAGGGTGTGAGGGGGTCAGCTGGGTGAGGCGACAGGGTTAGTTTTTTCTTCTTTTACTTGGGTACGATGAACTTACAGTAGCGGCTACAGTAGCGGCTACAGTAGCAGCTAGGATATGGCACGACTTACAGAGCAGCTAGGATATGGCACAACTTACAGCAGCAAAAAGAAATGTATAGCCTCACCAGGGCAGACAGGCGGGGGAAAGGGGGGGGCTTAAGGTTGCGCAGAGTTCACCGAGGAGCAGAGCTGTGCAAGTGCTGTGCATGCAGTCGCCAGAGAGGGGCTCTTAAGGCGGAGGCTGAGCACTGGCGCACCAATCTTCAAGCAGCAGCAGCAGTAGTTCTACAAAGTAACCACTTTATTAAGCGCAGTCGCCGGGCACTGTCAAACTACTTCCGTACATCGTTACATACATGTACGAAGTAACGCACAGCGAGAAGTTTGCAAGGTGACATGACATGGTACAGTAAGGCTCTTCCGCGGGACAACGACAGGACAGCTCCGGATAAGTTATGCTACTTCTATATGCTGTGTTTGTGTAGGAAGGAAAGGAAATCGTGACTTGCTTTGCTTTGCCCTGCCCATACGATATACAAAGTAACCTTACTCGACCAAGACTGCGTGTTCCTTACCCTTACGAAGCGCCCCTTGTCTTGTCTTGTCTTGTCTTGCCTTGCCTTGCCTTGGCCTTGACGCAGGATTCGGAAACAAGACTGCACCGCACTGCACTGCACTGCACTAACCAAGGATCCGTAACGGGTAGGCACATCATTTTCACGTCTTACATCTGACATTTTACATCTTACACGTTACAGCGTAGGCAGAAAAAACGTACAGTAGTAGTATTATGAGTGAAGTAAGTAAGTAGTGCCTGGGTGAAGTCGAGTCGAGTCGCGGCTATTCAGGAAAAGGAGAAGGAGGAGAGTTTAGTTTAGTTGTAAGTGGAAGGAAGTCATAGTCTGCCTCCACGGCAGTGGCCCTCGGAGAGCCAGCGGAGCGTCATGTACATTTCCTCCATACTTCGTATATAAATAGGAGAGGCGTTACTCATCTCATCTCACCCAACTACAACGACGGCTATGTAAAATACTGACCGGTACCTACATCCGCCGCGCGGGAGCGGCGTAGGCACATGTACAGTAAAGTATCTAAGCTCGATTTGGTTTTCCATCCTCTCCTGCTAAAAAGATCATTTTCATACATAGTGCGGCTCAAAATCTACCAGTCAGAAATGCTTGTCTGCCTAGACATGGATTTTATTTATATAAAGAACTCGTACTTCCCCTCGTATGCACAAAGGAATCAAGGAAGGCTATACAGCTATACAGCTATACAGCTATACAGCAAGCTAGTTACAAGCATTATCCTCCCTCTAACCTTACTCACGGTCAAATAGGGGTACTCTATTATACACTATTACCCCCTAAAACATCGTTAATTGCGCAAAACGTGACGAATGACCATCCCCCGCGCCCCGGAACGGAGTTTTGTTTGCGTCATCCGTCCGCAAGCCAAGTGGATGGATGATTCCTTCTTGGTTTTTCTTCCTGGAACTTGTAAATATACAAAAATCGGTAATGTGACCCGTTACCTGTGTGGAGGTCGAGTCATCAGTATAGAGTTGCCGTGTTATGTTAAGCTATTTCGACAATGCCTTGCGCCATCGGATAGAGCCGGCCATTTGATTTGGCTTGACTGACTGACCAACTAACGACTCAAAGTTTGGGTGAGCATCGGACCGGTAGATTTTTTTCTTTTTTCGACTTTTGCATTGATTGATTGACTTTACGTTGATCAGAAGTTCGCAAAATTCCCACAGTGAGTGAGTGATTCAACTAGGAGGACCCAAACTTCGGTCATACTTGTATTGTATACCGGTGACCCGGTGAAAGGCTGGCGAGCTCGCTGTGCTGTGCTTGTTACCCTCAATGTCGGGGAATTTACGAAGCGGTGCAACGAGACACCATGCTCACCACTCACCACTCACCACCCAATGCATGAATCGTGCGGCGGTCCTTTCTGTACTCCCTTTATTGCCTCATGGAAAAAAACAAAAAAAGAAAAAATTATGACTTGTTGCAGCGCGCAGCTGACTGGTGCCTCTGCCTCTTCGTGCTCGTACAAATCTGTCGTATTCACGAAAGCTTAGGAGAGACCTCCCCTCAGGCCTATGCTAGGCTGCAACGATATTGGGAAGTCATCACACCCAGTCAAACCCATTCCTCCAGCTTAGACTTTCGGAGGTAACATCAACACGTACTCTCGAGTGCTGTGTCCAAACTGTACCATATCCTTATCTCGCAATTCCACATATCGACTCGGAGCGATTTCCTCCTTGTTCAATGATGTACCGTTTGCAGATTCCAGATCAATCAGGTAGGGTCGCACTCGTCCGAGTTTATCTCCAAACTCGTTGGTCTTCTCTATGAACCGAAACTGTATGACGGCATGCTGTTTGCTGATACTCGGGTGTTCCGCGGCGAGGTCGACTACTGAAAGCTCCCGCCCAATGAGCCAGCAGCTCCTCGTACTCAATTCAATGGTTTCAACAATATCTGCGCCCTTGAACACAAAAAGCTTCCAGTCGTCTTTCGTCGGCGCTTTTCGTGCTTCTGGAGGCTCGTGATACTTTAGCACGATTGATGTTCCATCTGCTTGTGTAATTGCATTCGAGGCTGCTGCTAAAATTCCCGTTTGACCAAGATTAGGTTTCTGTTTTGCTTGCACTTCTTGATCGCCTGCAGGTACAAGAGCAGTCGATGACGGATCTTTGTTCAGTTGAAATGATGAGGCCTGTGATGGGAGAGGACCGGCCTGCCTTCGCCCTACAGCATTTTCCGTATCTCTTGATGGTTTGGCGTCATCTTCCCGATTGCGCCTTCGATCCCGAGATCTATCTCTTTTCCGGTATTTAGAATCCCCATCATCGTCTCGCCGGCGAGAATGTCGTTCGGGACTCCGTGACCGTCTGCGGTGTCTTTCCTTGTCTTCGTATTTATCTCGCGTGATTCTTGAACGATCGTCGCGTCGGTCGTCACGTCGGTCGTCTCGTCGGTCGGGACGGGTTGATTCACGGCCAGCATCTCTTTCTCTTCTTCGCCTCCTGCGCCTTCTTTCCTCTTCTTCGGAATCGGTTGTGGTTGACCGGGACCGTCTGCCTGAAGAATAATCTTTCTGGTACTTTGGATCTTCTAGGGAATCCATCGCTGCTGATATTTGAATAATCAATTCTTCGTAGTATGCGATGATCTAAAGATATCCGAGTTCAGATTCCTCTCTTCTCACCCAATATTCCTCAACACTGTACCTTTGATTTTTGGCCTATCTCGAATAGCCTATCTCGAAGGTAAAGTTTTATCTATCATCGGATAGTCGCAGTGGCAGCTGAATTTGGGTGACTTCAGCTCTATTCCCAATTTAGATTAGTCCCATTTTTCTATTGATCCTTCAAAAATAACTTCTGTCAGGTACTCAGCCAGCTCTCTTGTTCAAAATCGAAATCAATCAGCCATATGGCCACATGGTCCCGTCCCATCATGCGATTTCTTGCTCTTTGCAATGGAACAGATCGAGAACGAGTGATTGTCAATTCAATACTTCCAAGGCCTGCCACATTACATCACACGAGGGCCAGTCTCACTACACAAACTCATATTTTTACAATGCCTTTATGCTGTGCTTGTTTGCTTCGTTCCCTCTTCGCCAATGATATACATGTTTGGAATCCTACGGAACTCATCAAGACTGGAAAGAGGACAGAGAATTTGGTGTTCATCTTTCCCATGTATTGATACTCACAAGTATCTGCGTATCTAAGTATAGGATCATCCGCCATCTGCACAATTTCATCATATTGCTCGATTAGCAGAGCATACTTGCTTGCTGTTCCGTGCAGACTCACTTTGATACTGCACTCCTACTTGGAGGCGAACGCAGGTAAGGTCCCGTTTCTCCCGTACAACTAAAAGGTATCCTGTACCTGAAGCATCCTGAAACTCAAGTCTCGAGCTCATAGCAGCATTTGCTACTCTCCCCTCCCATGAACAAAGGTTAAATTTTTAAGTGGCAAGGCGCACAAAAATTTAACCTTTGTTCATGGGAGGGGAGAGTAGATGTGAAGAGTTCTGAGCCAAATACCGCTTCATCTCTTATTCTTCCATTTCAAGCGATATTCCATTTTGGCACCATTACTGTATCTCTCGTTTCGTTCTCTCGTTAGCCTCCTGCGTCGTATAGCGTTGGCTATTGCGTCGTGGTGGAAGTATGTGGGATAGCCAGATAAGCGATCGGCCCCCCCAAACTGCGGGCGGTTAATCAAGAAAATTATGCGTTCATGATTCGCGAGCATAAGCCCGGAACGACGCTTCTGCATTCGGTCGGATTACTCATGCCAATCAAGTGGTTGATATGACTCCATTGATGAGACACCTATGGGCCGCAGCAGTTCCGCCGCAAACTAACACATCGCTTTTCTCGTTTAGCCTGTCAAGGCTTCCAGCTCGATTGTAGAGAAAAGATGGTGTGAGACGGGGGCCAATCCTCCATTCTTATATCTATCCATCGACACCTTTAGCCTTTTCCTTGGATCTAAGCCCACTTGGACTCCATTTTGATCCAGCCAGGCTTTTTAGCGGCGGATCTTGTCCTTCTTGGAAAATTACTCTCGTTACAGGACTGCATTGCATCTACTAGAATTATCCGACAAATCTATTCATTCTTTCATGTTAGAATATTTCCAATGACTTACCTCAACCGGGCTCTCTCGTGCTAAGTCACCTTTGGTACCACAACGCCAACTCTTGCATTACCTTTTATCGTCGAATATTCTTTGGGTCCCTTCAACCAGCGAAGCCGCATAGTTATGCCTCATGTTGTCTCCCAGATGGGCCCAAGGGAATGGCCCCAGCAGAATGATCGACGAGTTATAATGAAAGCACCGGCTCTGAGCAATAACCTAAAGCCACCGTCGATGCCTCCTCGTCGACGGAACACGAATGGTGCGACACCTTCATTAAGTCTACTAGTCACTTCGAACAACGGTAACTACTGGAATTCAGAAGTCAATCGACAAAATTTACGTCAATTTTCACCTGACAAGATCACACCGGTTTCCGCGGTAGATTCGGTCTTTGAATTACCTTCAGCAAATACAGCAGGCTCTCCAGATTCAATTCTATCGTCAGACATAGCTGAATTGGAGGATACGTCTCCAAACGCAGTAAAAATTCAACGCCTTGCTGTGGATCAAAGGTCCCCGCAAAGCCCCGCACTTTCCGTAAGCTCATTCAAACATATGGAGGCCTTCGTTACATTGCTTGATACTGACACATCCTTAGGTTCATGCTACAGCTGCTATTGATGCCATCAATGAATTTGAGGCAGAAAACAAGCGCCTTTTAGGACGCGCTCTGGCCGCAGAGAATGCGGCGAAGTTATTGGCAGAGCAAAATTACTACCTTAGACAAAGGGTCAACTATTGCACGGAGCTACATAGACCAAAAACTGCTCCGACTCAGAGAACCTCTCAACACCCTCAAAAACGAATTATTGGGAACAATGGCACAACACCACTTTCTACATTCAACGCAATGATGGATGCGAAAGAGGCGGAGCACGTACCTACGCCGGTATCTGCCACTCCTACTCCTCTACCTCGCCACAAATCCTCGTTTCCATCACAATCACCTGTCTCCCCACAACAAACTCCCGAAATTATACCTAACAAATTTGGTCCTAACGGATTCATCCCATCACGTCGTCCCCCTCCAATTCCCGCAGGCATGAATCATTTCTCATCCAAAAACCAAAATCCTCTGGGAGCCAAGAATATACAGAACAATCAAATACGAGAAGAAACACGACGCTCCAACCACCCGATCGCGAGAGCTTCTCTGGCCGAAGGAAAATTACGATCCAAGCCTTTACCACCTCTAGGTCCTATGTCTCCATCAGCTGTCCCGGGAGTGGTGGAGATGGGCGATCGAAACCATAATGATGTCAGCCCTGTTGCTGCGCCGCAGTTGGCTCTGAGACCCAAAAAGAGTTTTGCAAAGTTTTTTCGTAAAGGGAAGAAGGAATGAACAAATGGTCTGACTACATGCTGATGATTTCTTATGTCAAAATACCCACAAATCGGATGAGGGAAAGGCAATTCCCGGCATTTGGTTAGCAAGCTTTGACTTAATGTGTATACATAACATATGACGAATAACGAACTGTACTTACGACCCCTCAGTTAATGATAGAATGAGTAGGTAGTTTTTCAGCTTTCCAGCTTGGATACTACCGGCTTGTGAGTTTTCCCTACGATTGGCCGGACTCTCTGAAATGGTGTCCACTGTACAGGGTGTGGGGTTTCCTATATGAGTGCTGTTGGACACTTTTGCGCATCTTGGATACAAAAACTTCTTGCTGTGCTATAGCCTATAGCAGATTGATATTACTCGATTTGACCTGTCACTCATATTCAATACATTTCATCGCGAGAAGTTATGCGGATCTCTCAATCCATCCATTCACCAATGCGGTTGCCTGCATGTAAATATCGACCCCACGGATCGGCCTGACTCATATAGGTGACCCGGTACTGTACGTATACATTCCCCGCCGGACCGCATTCAGCAGTGGTTTATTTATTACCAGATATAAATATCTACTCGAGGTAGCATCCTACCACCCTTTCCAATTATTTTGGTTACTCAAACTCCAGCAAAGATGGAGTCTACCGGGACCGCTCTCCTCCAGCACTGTGAAAGCCTCACATACCACCAACGTATCAAGCACATGATCCAACTTGGACAACAATCGACAACGAATGCAACCATTAAATCAACCCTTGATCAACTGTTCTCGGGTTCTACCTATGAACAAAATCTCGGGCTAACTTCATCCTTTGGAAGTCGTGATGTCGATCTCGCAATTAAATGTACCTCTTTACCTTCCAGAGAAATCAAGCTCAAGGCTATGAGAGCTGTTCTGGTTATGGGAACCGATGAACAAGTTTTAATTGCTTTGAAATCACTTCCTGTCTATCTGCAAGTCCAGACTCTACGCCGACTCAAAAGTTTCCGGAGACGAAGACGAAGACAAGATGTTGTTGATAGGTATATTGAAGATATACCCAACAAGGAACAATCTCAACTTTTCCAGCGGATGCTTCCTCTGGGCTCGAGAGCTTTGGTTAAGAAGTACTTGCCAAGTGTCGGTGAGGCTTTTGAGGAAACCGCTTGGGTACGACTAGCGCGATATTATCCAGATATTGTCTTGGTTGAACTAGAGAAGTGGGCGGAGAGAGCAGAGCCAAATGATCCAATCCTTCTAGGGGTTGGTGATGCACTCATCTCTTACTGGGCATATGAGAAGGGACCTTCCGATCGAGCTTTACAGGCTTTAAAGATCATGATGAAGAAGTTCTCTCCATCGCAGCTTCGTCTTCGGGACATGGAAAAGATGAAGGTCGATCAATTGATTCCACTTCTACTGGATCATGATCATGCAGCTCTGCGAAAAATGAGCTTTCGGGGTACGAAGACACTAAAGGGATTGAGGAAGCTGTCCACTGAAAGGTTGATCGCGGTCAGTCAAGTTTCACCAAGTATCATCGACACTTTACGGTTCCCACAATTTACTCTTGAACAACGAATGGCTCTCTACCCACTCATACGCGAAACCTGGCGTGATGACTGCGGAATCCTCCGACCCAATGTTGTGTCATCTCTTCCTACAAACCTCCGATTGGAAGAGGCTCGCCGACATCTTGCCTTGCCTGCGTTGGATTCCGAAACAGAGGAGAAATGTCGTTATATCGCCATGTTACCATGGGAAGAAGCTATGGAACTACAGAAACCAATGCTACACGACAAAGACGTCGACATTCGTTGCGAAGCTTTGGGCGCTCAAATATGGTCCGCAAAGTTCGATCAATCACATCTATCAAATGCTCTAGATCTTGCACTGCGATTCAAGAACGACCAAGACTCAACTCGACAAGCTATCTTCAATGGTCTCGATAGCATCCCAGCTAGCAGGTGGGAAGAACAACATCTTCCTCGGTTGTCTCAGTTGTTCCGACACTATCTGGATGCTCGCGATCTATCACGCCAGACCGAGGTGCACATTTTCAACTTCTTGAGAAGAGTCGTAACTTTCCACCCCGCATGGACATCTCAACAACTTCTTCCGCTTTTTCAAGAACGCAGTGTCCACGAACATAAATTCCTCAAATATGCCACAGGAAAATACGGCCCAGAACAGATCTTATCTTACATACGGACGACCTTCTCATCGTTCATTCAGACGATCGGAAAGAAAAATTATTATACGTTGGGGCATCTCGATTGTTGTTTCGGGACCTATATTAAATACTGGCCCGAACTGCTCGATATTGCTGAAAAATTGGTCCACGATGACAACTCTGGGGAACTTGGGAAAAAAGCTCTTGGTCTACTTGAAAAATACCGTCCTCAAGCACTCTTCGAGATCGTACCTTTGCTCATCAACCGAAAAGAGAAGACAGATGTCGACCATGTTCGCACCCGAATTATTCGCGATCACATCCTCAAATATCGGCAGGATCTTCTTCCACAAATACTCCTAGATACTGAAGATAGCCTCGAAACTCTTCACAGCATCAAAAAGAAGAGCCTTTTCCAGAAATGGACTGCAGAACAACAATCCATCTATGCTAGGCATCTTGCATCTTTCATCAGCAACGCGGGACCCAACTATATCACCAGACGGCGCTATCGCTCTTACACCGACGCTCAATCTATTATCGACAGATTGCGCGATCTCTCTTACACCGACCCTCAACCTCTTATCGACCTTACGTTCTCCAAAGCCCCCATAATACACGATTGCGCCATCAAAGCTCTCGCAAAATTCGACACCCCCGCCGGCCTCAACACCATCATAAACCACCTCCAATCCACCAACCCCTCCATCTCCAAATCCGCTGTCTATTCCCTCCCCAGCATCATCAAATTCCTTCCCCCCTCTTCTTCCCTTGCCGTCTTCAAAACAATCCCCCTCGATCGCGTCACCATCGCAAAAGAAACCCTCCGCTTAATCGGCTCTCTCCAAACCGATGACGCTTACGCCCACCTCCTCTCACTCTCTCAACAATCCGCTCTCCACACCGACGTCTACCGTCGTCTGCTCTCCGCCCTCTTATACCCAATCTACATGTCCAAGCCTTCAACATGGAAATTATACAACTCCATCACCACAGCCAAGGATCCGTACCCCAAAGACACACTTCTCGAGTCACTCATCGACACCATCACTTCTGCCCATCCGGTTCTTCTTAAAAAATACGCCGACACCATCTTCCCCATTCTGAAGCCGCTGCTCACGCACCCGCATCGCAGGATTCGCACCAAAGTACTCAGAAATCTGGCAGCTTATCCTTACATCGTACCTTCTGATCGTACGACTCTCGATTCCTTACGAGATCATCTAGTCTCTCAAATCCACAACCTACCTCTTCAAGCTAACGTTTATCCCAACGAGATATTCAACCTCTCAACCCTCCTCTTCACCCTCCTCTCCTCAACCGCACACACCTCATCCCCATCTTCCATCCTCTCCCGCCTTCTCACTCCCCTCCTCCGCCCCTCCCCACTCCCCCGCCACAAACTCCACAAAATTCTTGACTCCCTTCCCTCTTCCTCCCCCCCCTTCTCAAACGCCCTCACCCTCCCTACCATCCGCATCCTCGAACAAGAACCCACCACCCTCCTCAAACGCATCGGCCTCCTCTTCTCCGCCCTCACTTCCTCCTCTCTCTCGTTCGCAGAGCTCAGAAAGGAGATCTTGAAATTATTCCACAGAGGGGAGATCCACGGGCACAGCGCCGCGCTGGAGAAACTCGAAGCGGGCCTGAAGAAATGGATTTCGAATCAGGCAACAGAGAAGGAGGTGGCGGAGCTGATGGCGGCTCTGCTGGAGTCTCACGCTTATCCCGTAGAAACAGCAGTCCCGATCGAAGCACACAGACTGGCCCTCACGCTTCTCACGACGGCGGCAAAGACTTGGGTTTGGAGTGAGGAGAGGAAGGGGGTGTTGGAGGAGTTTAGACGCGCGGAGATTGATAGTGGTAGTGGGAATGGGGGAGTGATGGTTCGGGAATTGGCACTAGAGATTGTGGTTCCGGGGGAGGAGGAGGATGATGATAAGGAGGAGGAGGAGGAGGAGGAGGAGGAGAAGGAGGAGGAGGAGGAGAAGGAGGAGGAGGATGAGGAGAAGAGTGAACAAGATAGTGAGGAGGCACTCAAGGAGTAAGAGGAGAAAAAAAGGGGGAATCAGGGACAAGAAGCGGAAGCCCTGGGTATTTTAGCGAGAGGAAGAGCAAGGAGATTACAGTTGGTTGGTTCGAGGTTGAAGCAAGCTGTGAATGAAATGAAAGGAAAGGAAAGGGTATCTAATCCTACGATTTTCTTGCAAGTACATATATACATCTATCTACCAACTGGCGATACCATACCCTCTCTCTACAAAAGAGATAGTTAAGTAATTTAATCTTAACAGCAACTAATTAATTAAATTAGTACGCTGAAGTAAAAATATCAATTATACATACCTACCTACCTACGTATATTTTTTTTTCAAAAAGCAAGATCGATTCTTCTCGCAGATAATAAATAATCTCACCTTGTATAGTTTATAACCAACCATATGCAGACCAGCAAAGTACATGTCAGAAATTCATCTTCTATTCAAGTCACCCAAAGATTTTTATCATCATCGATTAACCCAACCCAACCCAACCCAACATCAAAATTGTTCATAGTCATGTGAAAAAATAAGTTTTTAAATTTTCAACTCGTTCTAAACATTCCTCGACATATACGTCCAGCCCATCCTCTTTGATATCTCCCTCTTCCGTGGCCTCTTCCTTCATTCGTTCGTTCATTTATTCGCCTGCTCACCCCGTTTAATAAACTCCTAGTTCTAACCTCCCAGGACGTATTCCTACTCGGCGATCTAAGATTCGTCCCAAGTTTCATCATCCCTTATACCACCCCGCAGCATTGCACCTTAACCTTTTCTAACCACCCACCCCACAGACTTTCACTCTCACTTTAACCTCCCCCCTCTTCTCTCCTCTCTCCTCACATCCCCCCGGTCTCCCCCTACGCAACCCCCAAACTCGCAATCTCCCCCTGTTCACCCACTGGCTGCACGCCCAACCGATACGAGCACTTCCACCTCATCTTAACCTGATCGCCCTTGCCGCTCTCCACCCCCTGCAGATGTATCTTCTGAGTGATACCATTCTGTTGACGGGGGTCCAATCGCCTACCGCTTTGGGGTTGGAGACGGAGTGTGTAGCCCTGGTTTTTTGGGAGGGTATTGTTAGTTTGGACGGAATGGTATAGGTTGAGAGGGGTATTGGGGAAAGGAGATTTAGAAAGTGGTGTTGTGGGTTGAGGGTTATACAGCATAACATGAACAAGTAAAGGTGTATGTAGAAGAACCAAGTCTACAAAGTGTAAAAACCAAAAGAAAGAAAAAAATACACACCTTAGTAACAGCCGCCTGAAAAGTCAACTCGGAAACCGGCTGATCGGTATTATTCGAAAATGCCAACGAAAGATTAATCTGGTCCGAAGTATTCGCATCACGAGTTGCGTTTAGGAAGATCCGAAGATTGGTATCGCAAACCGTGAGATCGTTCGATGTAGGTAGAGAGTCGGGTAATGCAGATGAGAAAGCCCATTCGTCGTCATCTGTTGATGTTACTGTGGAAGCGGGAACTTGTGCGGGAGCGGGAGCGGGAGCGGGAGGAGCGCCGAAGTTGAACATGGATTGTTGGGGGGTGGATTGTGGGGGAGATGAGAGAGCGGCGAAGGGATCGATATTTGAGGGTGGTGGTTGGGACCTTGCGGCCTGTTGCTGTTGTTGCTGTTGAAGTTGCTGTTGTTGGAACAGGGATGGTTGAGGAGTGGCGGTTTTGGAGGGAGGCTGAGAGGATCCAAATGCCGCGAATGCAGAGTAGTCTGGTTTCGTGGCTGCGGGTACAGTTGGAGGTGCTGGAGATCTGGCTGGTGTAGGAACTCTTGCTGAACTGTTTTCTGTAGTCGAAGATATTAATGCTGGACCAGGTACGTCTGGTAGCTGTTAGAATCCGTCCTACTTTGAACAAATCAGAAAACCTACTTGTGTTGTTCCCAAATCCAAGTGAAATACTACCGCCCTCTCCCATCGACAGACCTAAAAGGTCGTCCTCTAAACCACCTGGTTGCGAAGCACTTGAGGCACCATTATTCGTGGATGAACCACCATTCAATTCCGCCTCGCCATCGAAATCAATCAGAGACAGCTCATTAGCAGCATTCTTGCTAACTCCTGTACTTGTCCCCAAAGTTCCCTTCTCAATCCTCAAAGCCCCCTCAACATCTCCTTTCTTCATCAACTTATATCTTTCCACAGTACGATGTATACTATCATTGATTTCCAACAATTTCGCAACTGCTTCATGATCATCTGATTCTTCTTCGCACATCTTTTGAATCTTTGGATGTGCGCTTTGGAGTGCGGACGCCAATTCTTCATAGACATCTCCTTCTGACATGACATCCCCAGGCTTGAACTCCGCAAGTCGTTCCTCAAGTAACCTCGCTTTCTGCTGAACTTTTCCTACTTCCTCTGCTGCTTTTGCTCGATAATCCGTCTTCGACCTGGTATCATATCCTGCGAGGATCTTCATCAACCTATTGGCCTCTTGTAAGTCTTCCCGTCCACCACGTCGAATCAGTTCCTGTAATTTAGCTGATTGCGCCTCTTTCTCTTCCTCCTCCATCTCCTCTGCGGATTTAAGATTCTACAAACTTCATCAGTTTCCCCATGTCAACGTTTCCCCTATAATCCAAAACTTACATCACTCGGATTCAGCACCGCAGCATCCTCCCTCCTAACCTCAGGAAACACATAGCCCTTATAACTCAACAACCGATGCATATCCCTTATAAACCCCAAATCCTCCTTGTACCTCGAAGTCTGACAAATCGTGCCCCTCCACTCCTCAATCGCCTCCAAAACCTTCATCTGCACCTTACTCGGTCTAAGCGGTGGCCGCTCCGGGAACCTCCTCACCAGCTCATTCAAAAACTCCTTGGTGCTAATCTGCAAATGAAAAGGATACCCGCAATTCTTCACGCAGATATCCAGCAGCACCAGCGCCAGCAACGACACATTCGGATTGCGGTGGTTCACATAATTCACAATCGCCATGGCCGCTTCGCGCGGCGCATTTCCTTTCTTCGAGTTGATCAGATCGGCAATCTCGAGGTTCATGGCGAGGTTCGGCTCGTAGTTCTCGGGCGAACACGCCTGCTGGATGTAGCGCTGCAGCTGCGAGGGGCCGGGGTCGCCCATCGTGGAGAATCGGTCTCGGGCGGCCATTCGCGCGGATGCTGCCTCCATGTGGAGGGGTCAGAGGGAGAATTTTGCCAAGCAGAATGAATGCTTGGGGATTGGAGAGGAATCTAGGTAACTTTATTTTACGTTTTTGTGTGGGTAGTGTGGAATGGGAACACGCATATGGAGCGGAAGGAAAAGTAACTCGTAAGGTGATGCGGCGCGGAGAAGTTAGCTTATTAGTGGTGGGGGGACACGATTGGACTTTTGGAATGATGCCTGCTTACTGCATAGTCTACTAGCCTGAGATTTAGGGCTTCAAGATACCTAACTAAAGTGGAAGCTTTAGGTTATCCGTGCATCGACCCCACCATGAAATTTATATCGTCACTTCTCCCGCGCAAAATAAAACCCGCGCCCTCGCCACGGCCAAAAAAAAACCCCTTTCCTCCCCCTCAACAACCCACGATAAAAAAGTATCAGCCATCATGGTCCGCCACAAGAAAGACAACTTCTCCTCCCGGGGCAAAAAATACAGCAACCCACCCCGTAACAACCGCGCCCCTCGCACCAACGAATCCGGCGACGAAGCCTCCCAACCCCGCACCACGCGGCCCTCTTTCAAAGCCGCCTGCTGGGATCTCGGCCACTGCGACCCCAAGCGATGCTCAGGCAAGAAACTCATGAAGCTCAACCTCATGCGCGAGCTACACATTGGTCAAAAACACCAAGGCGTAATAATAACCCCCAACGCCACCGCGACCATCTCACCCGCCGACCGGGAAACCATGCAGCAATACGGCGCGGCCGTTGTCGAGTGTTCGTGGGCGCGCACAAAAGAAGTACCCTGGACGCGAATCGGTGGGAAATGCGAGCGATTGCTACCGTACCTGGTAGCTGCGAATTCGGTGAACTACGGGAAGCCGTGGCGGCTGAACTGCGTGGAGGCGCTGGGGGCAGCGTTCTATATCTGTGGGTTTGAGGAGTGGGCGGAAGAGGTACTGGGGCATTTTAGCTACGGCAGGGCGTTTCTCGATATCAATTCGAGTGTGCTGAAGCGGTATGCGGCGTGTAAGGATGAGGAGGAGGTGAAGAAGGCGCAGGAGGCGTGGATGCAGAAGTTAGAGAGGGAGTACAGGGAGAGCAGGGCGGGAGGAGAGGATGGGGAGGATGATATTTGGAAGAGTGGGAATACGAATCATAGGGTTCAGGAGAGTTCGGATGAGGAGGAGGATGAGAATGGTGGGAAGGGTGAGGAGGATAGTGAGGATGCGTTGGATGGGATATATCTTGGTAAACAGTCTATTAAGAAGAAATCCTCAAGTGATAATGAGGAAGACGATGACGACGAAGAAGAGAAAGAAGAAAGAGATCCCCTAGACATATCCGACGACTCTGACGACGAAGAAGAAATGGCCGAGCTCCGTCGGCGCGTTCTCGCATCAAAACCCTTCTCCAACCCCACCGACACAGGACAAAAGCCGCAGCCAGCCAAAATCGCAAGACCCGTTCCACAGAAGGACGATTCAGAAGTGGAGCCAGACTCCGACAATGGAGAAGACGATGAATTCGACAATATTATTGCTGCAACGCCAGTAACTGATCGAACTGGAATTGCGGCCAAGGAGAAGGCGAGGACGCCCACCGTCCCACTCGCTAGTGCTTCATTTTCCAGTACTGTGGTTGGGGCACCGAAACGATGGTGATAGGATTTACGAATCAATGTGGCACCGAGCATCAAATGATATGGAATAAGTTTTTTTTCTCGTGCAAACACACGGAACGATTTTATGGCATTGATTAGAAGACAATGGAATGAGACTCTCAATCGATCATGAACGAAGTTCCCTCTCAATTCTAACCTGGACGACCTGTGCTATGCTATTGAACCCAATCCCTCATCAGAAAAAAAGCGACATGGAAAAGGAAAACATAAGACAAACAGAAAGGGAAAAGAAAGAGAAAATTAGGAAACCCCATTATCATCTAGCCATACTCGTCCTTGCCGTTATTCTCTCCATTCATTTTGTTCATGATATCATTGGTATATCTCCCTTTTTTTTTGTCCCTGCTGCCCACTCTTGAAAATCCCAATTTTTGTTCTCCTTTTGAAATCCCCCGATTTCTGCAGTAGCCGAGTGTCTTCATCGGTCATGCTCATGTCGTATCCAGATACCTGGTCAGATCCTCTTTGTATGGTCACCAGAAGAATTTACGCTTCATAAGCTGGACCTTTTCTCCTATACCATAACCCTCCCTAATTCTCGTACGATGAAATAATTTTTCAAACAGCGTTTGCGCCCGTAATCTTTAGACCCTTTGGCGGTATACTCTTGGGCTTCCCGCTAAAGCTAGCAAGCCTCTGTGCTGCGAACTTCTCTCTCGCCAACTCGATCGCAGATTTCTGTCGTTCCCCATCTTTGTCTCCACCTTTGTTACCCTTGAACCATCCATGCATCTCCTTCCCAGACCCGACATTTCCTGCATTCCCATCCTGACTTTTCAAGATCTGATGCACGGGAATAGTCGAATTGGACAATGCGTCACCAGATCTAACACGCTTCACCCACTCAGCACGACGGCGCTTGAACAAGTCCATACTCCAGTTTCGCCAAACAATTCGTCCTGTCCAACTGTCTCTGAGTACAGATTCGTAAGGTACAAGGGACATAGCAATCCGCTCGCAAAGTGAGAAGAGGCTGGCTGATGAAGTGGATGTCGGTGTAGTTGTTGTGTGGAGAATCGAGTCGAGAATGTGGGTTCCAGCTGAAGACAGGGATAATGTAATAATAGGTGGCTGGGTCGAGGGAGTGGAAGCTGTGGGAGAGGATATTATTGTGTTGATAAGTTTGCGGCGGAATAAGAGATTTGATGGTGTGTTAAGAGGAGAAGGAAGAAGGGAAGTCTGTATGATGTGGGTCGTAGTAGAGTACAGGCATAGCGATAAAATGGTAGAAGTAGGAAGGGTAAGAAGAGAATTTTGAATGAGCTGTGCGGACGGTCCAGGGATTTTAAGCATTGCCTGAGCAAGAAGAGATCCGTGAATTTGAGACGGCGTAGGCTTTGGTTGTATAACAACAGGCGTGGGAGCGTCTGAGTTATCAGATGATGGAGGAGGAGCCGTAGCTGCTGTCAATGTATCCAACGAGATATCAGCCATCTTTAGAACCAAGGTGCTTCGGTCAGATCCGTATGCTGCGAAAATACTGCTGGTAAGAGCCTCAGTACTTGCGCCACGAACTTTGCATCTCTCCAACAGCGTCTTGATAATCGCGGTACGGTTCCTGGATACCAATCCTTCAACTTGCGGAAGGATATTTCCAAGGGCCTCCTCCAAATCTTCTTTGCTGAGACGGTTCAAGACCCTGATAACAACATAGGACGATATCTCATTTCGTGCTAGACTGGCAATTCGATCCTTGAAAACTGCTCGGTAAATTTGCTTGAAAAGTTTCCCAGGACAGTGAGTTACGAGAGTTTCCAAGAGTCGTGATCCTATTTGGTCATAGACATTTCCATTAACAAAAACCGCGGATTGGCTCCCCTCAGCTGTAATGTCATCCGGTAAGAGTGTGGAGATAATTGTCTTCTGCTCCGAGTTGTTGCCCTTTTTGGTGCTAGGGTTGGTAAGTTCCAGCTCAAGAAGTAGCTGAAGACAGGGATTGCCAGTGGGATGGGCAACCAAAACTTGAATAAAAGATCTGTCCATAGATGCGACCGTATCCGAGATGATCTTTTCAATTGCGAAAAGAAAAGACTCCGGTACAGCACGTTTGTTAAGCGTGAGCTCTGTTGGAGCGGTGTCCAACCCATTTATGCCAATCTTTTCCTTCTTCTTGCTCTGCAACAAGGTTCTCGTAGAAGATTTCTCCAAAGGTCGGCCAGACAACACAATAAGTAGAACTCGAAGAGTGTGAGAAGCGAACCGATCGGTGAGGAGGGTAGACATTTGTCCTTCGAGCTCGTCCAGCGTAGCGAGAAACAAACTCTCCATAGATTCGGTTACCTCGCCATCTTTTTGTGTCTCACCATTCGCCTTCTTTTGTTTCTCTTCACCGGTCAGCTCCTCAGTGACAACTGGTGCCGATTGAATGAACAATGCTTCGCAACAATGGCTGGCGAATCGGTGTGAAACTAAATGTGGAAAGTGACCGGCGAATTGGGTGAATAGCGTTTTCTTCTGCTCTGTCGTACTCAGCAGGATCAATCTTTCCATTAAGCGGGAACATGATTGACTGCAAGCAAGTTTCAATTCCTTCCCTTTGGCTTCTCGGTATACGTTTGCTAAAAAGAGGGATCGTTCTTCTGCCGAAGGAAAATCATTTAATTCGAGTAATTCGTCGGCTCGTCGAAAGTATTCTTGTTCTTCGTCTTCGAGTAAACCGTAAAATGGTCGTTCTGCAACGTCAATGGCATTGGTACCAGTTAGGTGTGCAACGGCATTATCATCTAGCCTTATGAAAGAAGCATCTTTTTCATCCGCGGGTTGCAAGTCGGACGATCTCCGCTTTTTTGCATCTTGAGTGCACGCATCAACGTCTACTTCTCTCTCGACATCTTCTTCCCTCTTCCTCTTCAAAGTATCTCTTCTCCCTCTGGCATGTTTGTTCTCTTTAGGCATAACGAATAAAAAACGGCTGGTGGAAAAGAAAGTGTGAAGAAGATTGACCGAGGGAGGAATAGAAGGAAAAAAAAAAAGAAAGAAGCCTTGAAGATTGAAGCCGGTCTATCAAGAGAAGGTTTGGATTTCCTTGGAATTGAGTAACTTAAGAAGTTTTGGCTGGAATTTGCGGTTGACTAGCGGAGAGCGCTAAAACGACTTTTGATAGGGCAGAATACGTCGAGCGGTGAAGGCAGTCTATTTTTTCCTTATGTTTTACGTTTTTTCCTCTTGTGCACGCGCACCGACCGAGCAGAAAGCACGAAGCACGAAGCACGAAGCACGAAGCGAAGCACGAAGCGAAGCACAAAGCACGAACCACTCACACGAGCCCAGACCCGCGCGCTTCCAAGATCGGCTGCTTTTCGCACAGATTAAGGGTAACCTTACTTTGCACGTCAAGCTGTAACGTAGCCGTATCGAATAACGACGCGTCCTTTGCATTTACCACATTCTTCCGCGATTTTGCCGCCGTATGAGATGAGCACGGTGACAATATGAGACACGCACAATTGGGAAGTCCGAAAGTGCCTTACGGAGTGCCTTATAAAGTCCCTGCATTACAAAGTACCTGCCTTACAAAGTACCTGCCTTACAAAGTATCTGCCTTATAAAATACCTGCCTTACAAAGTACCTGCCTTACAAAGTGCCTGCCTTATCGACCTTACCCGGTCTGCCTTATTTACCTCACGTGCTTCATTTACATTACTTACATTCTTGGAGCTTATTACCCTAAATATTGCAATTCATGCACGTCATGAGGACCATAAATGACTACTTTTTTTTCACGCCTTATCTCCGAGTAATACAAAATCTTTTTCTTTGCTAACTATAGGATGCTATATGATGGCCAGTATATTACTTTCCTACTTCACTCATTCCTTTTCTCTCTTGTATACTCTCTTGTTAGGTAGACCTTAGACCTTGCTATTCTTTTTCTTCCCAATATCGTTCCTTGCAATTCATACCACAGTCGCAATGCCTTCAAATGAATCGATGCAATCGCAACCGCAATCGCAACCGCAGCTACCTATCAGGGATGTCTCAAGTGCTGCACCACCTTTGAATCGAGCCGATGAGGTCGATGATGTGAGGAATGCCCCTGCACAAAGCCCCATACTTTTCGCAAATATATATAAACAACACATCATCTAATGCAGTCGCTATAGTTACTCAAAGCTGTGCAATCTCTTATAATTCCATTCATCAGATCCGCTGATGATGATGCTGCAGTGAAGCACACGGGTCATGGAAAGGCCATCCCTGGCGGAGGCCCTAGAACCACTCTTCTAGAACACCATAAACCCGACAAGCTCGTTAAGCTTCTCGACTTCAATCTCCCAGGTGAAGGGAAAGGAAAAGACGGCTTACTGTCAACCGTCGAGCAAGTGCTCAAGTACAGTGTCAATACATGGGATCAAGGTTTCCTGGATAAACTTTATTCAAGCACAAATGCGGTACGACGTGATCCGATCCATAAAAGGGGGGCTGGGTGAAGGGTGAAACGAATGTCAGCTGAAAACAAGACACAATCCAGGTTGGCATCATATCCGAACTGATACTGGCAGTTTTGAATACGAATGTAAGATTGTTAAATGCCGACGCATTTTTGTTTCATCTCGGATTCTAATATCCCATAGCTTCATGTCTTTCAAGTCTCTCCTGCGCTTACCGTTATTGAAAAAACCACCGCCAAGACATTTGCAAATCTGTTCGGTTTCGATGGTCCTCATGCAGGAGGTATATCGACTCAAGGAGGTTCTGCTTCCAACACCACGTCCATAATCATTGCGCGAAACAATCTCTTTCCCGAAACCAAAGAGTCAGGAAATGCTTCTCATCAATTTGTCCTTTTCACTTCCGCGCACGGTCACTATTCCCTTGAAAAGGCCGCTCAAATGTGCGGTCTTGGCACAAACAACGTGATATCAGTCCCAGTAGACCCTCAAGGACGAATGATCCCCAAGGAGTTAGAATTACTTATCACACGCGCCAAATCCGAAGGCAAAACCCCCTTCTACGTCAACGCGACCGCCGGAACCACCGTCCTGGGGTCTTACGACCCATTCCCAGAGATATCCCGAATCTGTCGATCCCACAACCTCTGGCTCCACATCGACGGCTCGTGGGGCGGTCCCGCCATCTTCTCCTCCATCCACAAATACAAATTAGCGGGCTCGCATCTCGCCGACTCTCTGGCTGTCAATCCCCACAAAATGATGAATGTCCCTCTAACATGCTCTTTCCTCCTCGGTCCCGACATCACGAAATTCCACAAAGCAAATACCCTCCCGGCAGATTATCTCTTCCATTCCTCCGCCTCCCCCTCAACAGAGGTATGGGATCTCGCGGACCTAACTTTGCAATGTGGTCGAAGGGGCGACTCGCTCAAACTCGCCCTCGCATGGATCTACTACGGTTCTGCGGGCTTTGAATCGCAAATTAACCATGCCTTCGAGATGGCCGCGTACTTGGCGCAGCAGGTGCAAGATCATGAAGATCTGGTACTGGTATCTGAAAATCCACCACCGTGTTTGCAGGTTTGTTTCTATTACGCGGAAGGTGGGAAGTTGGGGACGGATAAGGAGGTTAATTCAGGGGTTACAAGGGCGATTGTAGAGAGGTTGATTCAAAGGGGTTGGATGGTGGATTATGCGGGAGGTGAGAGGGGGAAATTTTTTAGAGTTGTAGTTAATTTGCAGACGAGGAGAGAGACGGTCGATGGATTGGTGTTGGCGATAGGGGAGGTCGGGAGGGCGGTTTGTGAATAGGTGGTGCTGGATGGACGTAGGATTAGGTTTTGTGGGTAGCTGGTAGTTGTGGCGGTGGGAGAGATACGAGAAAGAAGGGCTCGGTGTGTATAAAAGGTGGATAACTGGAAGGAGTTCTTGTATAGATATGAAGATCCTTTCTGAATAGGACACGACATTCATTTTTCTAGACATCAGGATACTATCTCAATACCTCACAGTATTCCTTTTCTTGCCGAGTAGTTAACTTAACAATCGTTGCAGTTTTAGCTCAAATATAGGCCATATCAAAAATAAGTCAATGCACCTATATAATCGACCGCACTCACCACATACCGAACTCAACTCAATAAATACAATCACATTCACAATCACAATCATACTAGAGTGCTCACTCAACCTCTCTCTCTCTCTCTCTCTCTCTCTC
>JAJCXA010000234.1:0-40678 GCA_026770245.1 Clarireedia aff. paspali H2
ATCAAATCAAATCAAATCAAATCAAATCAAATCAAATCAAATCAAATCAAATCAAGTTGGGGAATCAGGAGTTTGGCTATGGAGTTTGGACATGGCGTTTGGACATGGTACTGTACTTCTAATTCAAAGTGTCGAAATCGAAATTGAAACTACCAGACTGGAATAGATAGCTAGATAGAAAGCAAGCAAAATCACCATCTTACAATCAACAAATCTGTTTAATAAACCATGAATTTCTTCACGATATACATACACCATGTGGGCCTCCCTGGTAACAAAGACCCAGGGTATTCTCATCTATACTCTGTATCTAGAGAGTCCAAAGTCTTCTCTCTCTCTTTCTCTCCCGAGGCCGTCCTTCGTCCATCCAACGAAACTAAGTGTTCAAGTAAAAGTAATCATATCATCATCACTACCATTACCTGCCTGCCTACTTCTCACGTCCTACTATATGATGGAATAGTTGACAAATACATCCATGCCATGCCATGCCACTGCCACTGTCACTGCCACCCTTGGCAGCCTCTGATTATCACATCTTCTAACATGGCATGACGCAGCATGATGGCTATAGATAGATAGATATCACATCATCACAACACCCCTCACCTCACCTCACCTCACCTCACCTGACCTCACCTCACCTCACATCACATCACATCACATCATGACAAAACCAACAACAAGAAGAAATTATGCTATTCCATGAACCCTCAAACCATGTAAGTATATTCTATTTATTCTAACTCTAAATGCACACTCTCCCATTTTAACCCAGCACCTTAAGTCCAGCCTGAAAATGCACACTCTCCCCTTCTAGCCCATTCCATTCCCCAAAGCCCCCTTAATGGACACAAAATTATATTACATTATCTCTGTACCTAGCTTACAGCTTCTCCCACTAAAACCAAAGAAGTAGAAGAAGAAGATACCAAACGCTAGCTAATGCTCCCGTGTAAATGCTAATGCTGTTGGAGAAGAAGAAAACTTTTCCTTCCATGCCATGCTGAGAAAAAAAGGTCCGAATATTTGATAGGGGGATTGGGGTATCGCACTAATGATCCCGTTTCGCCATCCAATTTCTCTCTAGTAAAAGAAAAGATTAGATGCTCCCATGGTGCTCACTCTATGTCGTCTTCCTTGTCTAGTTTTTTTTTCTTCTCTTTTTCTTTTTCTCTCTCTCTATTTTTCCGTCTTATTTTCGATTAATTTCGCCTTTTCTTGATGTCGTTTCCATACCACACTTGCAGAAAATATGCACACTTCTGGCTCCTATCAACAAACAACACCCCCGCCCTCCTTTACCCTTCCTCGTTCCCCAACTCATGCAACCGTCGCCTCCTCATGTTTCCCAAACTTCTGACCACCCTCCAGCTTCTCCTTTTTCTTATTCTCAACCCAGGCAGCAATCTCTAATACCGCCTTCCTAGGATGTTTCTTCCTCGTCAACAGAAACCCCTGTATCTCAGCCGGACTGAACATCAAATCTTCAATATGTTCCGAGAATTCCCTAGCCATCGATTCTAGCTCACCCGGCTGCGATACATCCCTCACCTCGCCAAGTGTCGTCGTATGCTTCCCAGCCGGTTCAGGGGTTCTAGACTGCAAGACCGTCATTCCCTTGTCATTTTCCGTCTCGGCGCCATTCTCTGACTGTGTACTAAGAGGAGTATATGGCGGTGTGAGGGGGCGTTTTTCTGAGAGTAGCTTGTTGGTTTTCTCTGCGATTACAGCTGGCTTCTTCACTTCTGGAATTTTTAATGGTTCAGAAACAGGGTTCTGTAATTTGTGTAACATTTGCGCCTCGTGTGGCGGCGGATCATTGCTGTACATCCGCTTAAAAATTTCTTGCGCCTGATATCGAGTGGCGTTCGTGAAGGCGACTTGGAGGTCGACGCGTCCTGGTCGAATCAAGGCTTCGTCCAGCTTTTCTGGGTGATTCGTAGTCATGACTAGGACGCGGCCTTCGTGCGAGGCTACGCCATCGATAATCTTTTTTCTTTTCAGCTGTGCAGGGGTATGACTCGAGAGAGGCGACTTACGTTTAACAGGCCAGACAGAGAAATTCCCTTCTTCTCATCGTCTTTCTCTTTCCCTCCCGTAGTTCTCTTATGTGATTTGCCCTTACCACCCTTACCTGCCTTCCTATACTTATTTGCCTTGCTGTTTTTCAAAAGTAATTGGGTAAGCATGGCGAGTCCGTCTTGGTTCTCATCAATAGGATCGGTATCATCTTCATCAGATGACTCCTCAGGTACCTCCTCTTTTTGTTCCACTCGAGCCAAGCCCGCTGTGTCGATATCTTCGAGTAGTACAATACATCTTGGAGGCAAGTGTGTGAAGAGATTTCCCAACTCTTCCTCCGTAAGAGTTGGTTCTAGCAAACTGACCACGTAGATATTTAATCCGAAGACTCCGGCTAGTGCAAATGTGAGCGATGTTTTCCCTGTCCCCGGCGGCCCATGAAGCAAATAGCCACGGCGATAAGGAATTCCACGAATGGCATACCAGCGTGCAGTAGATGGGTCCAGATACTCGTTAATATCTAGCATGACTTGATATTTCACATTTTCATCCAGAACCACAGTATTCATAGGCCTGCAAGGTCGTCTAGCAACTTCAGTCCAAGCTGATCGACCTCCCCAGCCTCGACGTTCTTTAGTTGCCGGTCTTCGGATGACTGTTTTCGCACTGTGGTTCCTGTGGACATGATCTTTAGCTTCTTGGAGGAATCGTTTGATCGGTTCTGTAGAACGACCAAAGCAGGAAATTATCAGCTTTTCTTGATCCGAAATTGGGTTGTCTGCGTAAGATGAGGTCTTGAAAACCACAACCTCCTGTCGTTTAACCCTGAAGTATGTCCTATTGTGCCAAAAATTGTGGGAGCCTATAGCTGGAGTGAATTGCGGTTCTGTTTTTGCATCCTGGTTTGCGAAGTTTAGCCACTGCACGCTGCCATTCGAATCGATCGGGCTTCTAGTAACTGTTTTATCATTCTCGAGATCCCAATACCCCCGCCTGGGCGTCTCTGCCCTTAACGAGCGAGAAGGTCGCATTTTGTATTTGTGTGCCAGATACTCTATGACTTGGTCGTGGATCTCATCTCTGCTACTGATGGAAACATCTGCCATATAGTATGCAGTGAGAAAATCCCAAGCAAATGAATACAGATAGCTGTAGACTTTATTTGATAGCCACAAAGCGATGGCCAAGGTGACCAGGATGGTGATGTCGAAGCCAATAGTTTGGAAAACGATCTTGTGGATATATCCGTAGCCTGGGATGAGGCTCTCTAGGAGTATGGTTGGAAGTATTCCGGTAATCATAGTCGCAGTCGAGTTTCCAGAAGACGAAGTCGTTAACTTCTCCTGCGCATCCGCCAATATTGCTTTAAGATCCAATCCCTCCATTCTTTTCGCCTTCATCGCTTCTCGCACGGGGAGGCAACCGGCTTTTGGGCGGGTGATGCTTTTGGCTGGTTGGAAAGATTCAGAAAGAAAGAGAAGCAGCCGGCACTGTAGCACAGATGTGAAAGAGATCCTTAGAGTGCAATATCTGGCAGCAAAGGTCAGATTTGTTGCTGAGCGAGAATAAAGGTAGAAATTTCTGGTAGGGAGGAGTGTGGAGATGAAACAAAGAGGCCTTTGGGGGCAGTTGTGTACAGTAGATAAATGCAGTGGATAGGCAGGTACCTAAAAGCAATCAATCGACACGTAGATGTGTGATGGAGGAGGATTTGCGAGTCATCGATACACTTACTCGAAGGATGGAGAAGGGGTGTAGCAGCTCTCCTGTAGTGGCGCCCAGGCAGCAAAAGGGATATGATGAAGGATAGATTCTAACGTTAGACAATGGATAAGAGAGCGGCGGATTTGGCTTTGCTGATGATGATGAGCTAGAGAATTGGATCGCTTTCCGTAGCTGCTGGAAGCAAGCTTGCGGGTCTAGATCCCATCCTATGCAACTCCAAGACGCCGTTGCCACGGAAAGTACTGTATCTGTTGCTGGGAAAGTCCGGTAAGATGGTTCAGCAACGACTAGCCTCTACTCTATATGGGGTGGCGGGTATGGGGCGGGGCTGGCTGGGTTGCCAATTACGCTCCGTTCCACCGCAATGGTTGTGTGGCTAGGAAATGCTTGTGTGCATACCCATCCCGATTTCTGGTATGGATCCATGTCATCGCATCTTTGGTTGAGACATACGAGCTGAGACGTGAGCATGGGAATGAGAGTGGGAGTGGGTGGGAGAGGGAGGTGACAAGTGAAGAAGATATGAGATATGACGGGAGAGGAATTATGCGAATTATGCGGATTACTTTGTACATATTGTGAATCACATCGCTTCGAGTGAGTCTTCCTATACGTACCAAGGTTCTTGGAAAGCTGGTTCTTTGGGAGACTACTTCGTGCTTCTTTGGGAAGCTAGTGCTGGCTGCGGTGCATTATTCACAAGGCGCTGCATTACGAAGTCCTTGATAGTTCTATTAACAGTCCTTGATAGTTCTATTAACAGATATTGGCGAGGTCGTAAGTCTTACCAAGTAGCTATACCAAGCATACCAAGCATACCAAGTTACTGTATTGACCGGTATTGACCTGTATAGGCCTTTGCTCCCCTCCCCTTCCCCCTTCGCCCTTGCCCCTTCCTCCTTTCCCCTTATACTGGATGTTTAGTGCTTCGTATGTTTGGTGCTTCGTATGTTTGGCGCTTCGTATGTGTAGCATTCGTGTAATGGCATAGCATTCTGGATCCAATCCTCCATCAAACTCACGACGATACAATGCAACTTGTATTACTTGCTACTAAACGATAGATTTCGAGGCGACAACAGCTACGAGACTGAACAAGTTAAGGCTACACAGTATCACGTAAGCAATCGCTAAACGAACTGGGGTGGAATGGGGAATGCTCTCCTTGCATGACTTTCTTGTCAGCCTTACCCTCCCATGCGTATCCACCAGCCTGGCTAAAAGTATTACCCTTATGGCCTGCATGACGAAACCGCTCAGAACTTCACATGCATACGCATCCTACTTTAATCATACGCCTACTCAATCTGACACTGCTTGCCTGATTCGTCTTCTGGCTCATACGGCGGCGGCTGACATCGGGCTCGTAGCAGAAAACGGGCGACGACTAAGCTGTCTCAGTTTCGCAGTTTCGCAGTTTCGCAGTTTCGCAGTCTCGCAATCTCGCAGTCTAGTCAACTGGGTCTGGTTTCGAACTTCCAAATATATCGACGGATTTACTGCTCTGCTCTTATCGCCCAATCTCCCAACAGGTGTTACAAGGGTAGCTGCCCAGGATGATGTCCTCTACCAATGAAGATGATCCCTTCCTACAGGTTCAGGCGTAAGTTAGACCTCCCTTTTTGCGGCTCTTTTCCTTTCTTGCAATTGGCGGCTGGATTTGTCTACGGCTGTTTAACTGCATGCCCCACTACCTGCCTAGCTTTCTCTTTCTCTTTCATGTCTGCACCCCGCGTTCTTGAGGCTCTGTCTACCATTTGCACTGTGCTCAACAAGCCTTCCACAATACTGCGCTATTGCTTGCACATTCAATGGCAGAAGGCATTGTCTGTCTAGCGTCTTTTCACATGCTATCTTTATCCTCTTCTACTAATATTACTTTCCTATTCTCCCCCATCGTTCCCACCGCCAACTAACACCCCATCCAGCGATGTCCTCCACCAACTCTCCCTCACTCGCCCGCTCTTTACCTCCTACCTCCGCATCCACTCCCTCACCAAATCCCCCCACCCCACCCCCGAACTCCTCTCCGCCCGCGCCGACCTAACCAGCTCCCTCTCCCTCCTAACCGACGATCTCTCCGACCTCCGCGATAGCATCGCCGCCATCCAATCCGACCCCTACAAATATGGTTTACAAGTTGAAGAAGTTGCTCGGCGAGTGCGGCTCATCGAAGAAATCGGCGGCGAGGTAGACGACATGCGGGAAGAATTGGAAAAGACTATGAATACTTCTTCCAAAGCCAAGGGCGGCAATACAAATACAAATGGCTATGGGTCGGCGGCGGGAAGGGGAGGAGGAGGAGAACCCGAGGATTCCGACTATGCGGCTGAATTCGAACATCAGCAACAACTAAAAATAATGAAAGAACAAGATGAGCAACTCGACTCAGTTTTTCACACGGTAGGGAACCTGCGACAACAAGCGGACGACATGGGGAGGGAATTAGAAGAGCAGACGGGGATGCTAGCTGAAGTGGAGACGGTGACGGATCGAGTAAGTGGGCGATTGCAAGGCGGGATCAAGCGGATGAATAAGCTTGTGAAGGATAATGAGGATCCGTTGAGCAGTTGTTGTATTGGGGTGTTAATATTCATTTTGATCTTGCTACTTATTTTAGTTTTGGTTTTATGAAAAAAGGTGAGGGGAAAGGGTGGACTTTGGTTTAGTATATATCTAACGAATGGATGATGTACTTACTGTCGGATGCGACGGGGGGAGTCTGGCGAACAGCGGATAGATATGTTAAGGGCAATACCTACGTGGAGTTCTGGAGCGATTATGAAATGGATATGGATTTTGGTATCTTTTACATCGATCAGCAGCAATGAGATGTATAAATAGATAGCTAGATAGATAGCCAGTTTGAGTTTGAGTTTGAGTATAAAAAAGAGAAGTGACATGACACCCAAATACTCTAAGCAGAACCCATCTTTCTATCTTTCTATCTATCTGACTGAACGACAAAAGACTTGCTCAGAAGGGAGTAATCTCATATACTGCAGCTTACTATAGCGTATATACATATACGCATTACAACCAACCAACCAACCAGCCTACCTACCCTTCCCTCCCATATAACTAAACCAACCTAATCCCAAACCTAATCCTATCCAAAACCCACACATACACATACACATACACACACAAACCCAGAACCCAAAAACCAAAACCAAAACCAAAACTCCATCTACATTAAAACCCAAACTCCCAAACCAGAGCCTCCCATCCATCACATCACATCCATTCCATCAAAACAGCAACTTGGTTTCTCTCCCTCCCCCTCTCCCTTTCCCTTTCCCTTTACCGTGCCTTCCTTGGATCTGTATATACTGTACTGTGATGTGATGTAATAATAAATAAGACAAGTCAGTTCAGTCAGTTCCGGCTCTCCGCATACGCATACGCATACGCATACGCACCACCGAAAAGATGACACAGGACGTCCGTCCGTCTGTCTGTCTGTCTGTCTGCATCTATAGCCATATCTAGCTAGCTGTAGCTGTAGCTGTAGCTGTAGCTGTAGCTGTAGCTGTAGCTGAGATAGATAGAGAGATAGACACCACCACCACCACCACCACCACCACCACGGCCCCTCAGCTCTCAGTAAAGTAAGCTGCAATAAGCAAAAGCAGTCAAGACATATCAATCTCAATCTCAGTCTCAATGTCAAAAACCAACAACATCATATTTTTAATTTTCTCATTCCCCCATTGCAAAAAAGGTGTAACTCAACTCAACTCAACTCCCCATCCATTCCCAACCTAATCCCACCACCCATCCTCTTCCCCTTTCTCAACTAACTATCCTTTTCTTTCCATCACCCCGCTCCCTAAGTTACGATCGAATCCATCCATCGATCTATTCATTCCAATATGCCATGCATTCCCTCAACCAACCAAACAATCACACACAAAATAATTCAACTTCTACTTAATATATCCGCCCCCCCAACCACCCTACTAGTTGACCACCGCTACCACCCACAAGAGAGCTGAGAAAGACAGAGAGAAAAAGATGACCTATCTTACCAAACCATCGATTTATCCATCAATCCGACCAATTCATTCCATCCGTCCACCCATCCATCAACCCTGTCCATTCACCCGTCCACATTCTATCATCCTAATCCCAATATAAAAGAAAAACGAAAAACGCCCTCCCCCCTTTTCTCAGGTCGCGTATGCGTGAATAATATTTGTGTGAGTGTATCAAGAAAGATGAGTAGCCTGATCGTCAATAGAAGAACGATCAACAACCTACGGATCACCAGGAGAAGCCGCCGCCGGAGACCCCGAGCTCACAACGCGATGAGTAGTATCGTCCTCGGCAGGTTGGTTTTGATTCTGATGAATTTGTTCGTCAACTTTTTTCTTGCTCTCTGAATTGGAGCGGGGCCGAGCAAAACAGCGCATAGACAAAACAAAAAGAAACACCAGACAGGCAAGGACAAAAATACACCAAGGGGGGATAATTGTGTACATGGAAACCCGAAACGATTCTAAACAGGAACAATGATGAAATTTCACATTCCACAAGGGACATCCTAAAAAAGGCAGAAACAAAGCGGCATAGAGATAATGGTGATCATCGCTGGCTTCTGGAGGATCCTACCGAATTTTGACGATCATGAGCTGGCTTTCTGTCTCTCCGGTCTCCATCTTGAAGCTTCAACGAATCCAATCTCTTTGAGTTTTCGTCCGCTGTTGGATCCTCTTCATCAGCGCGTAATGGCGCTGCCTTGTTTCGATTCGGTGAGATGGGTAAAGCTGATCCATTTGTCTTCCCCCTTCCTGCTTGTTCGGCCAAAGCTTTCCATTTGTTCTCTCGGGCCTGTTCTCTAGCTTCGGCATTATTTTGATGCTCGGTGTAGTCGTGAGAGCAATCATCGAAAAGCTGAGGATTGATCTCCATGAAGAGTTTCATCGCATTGTAAACCATTCCATGAATCGTTCTAGTATAAAAGTAAGCATCGGCGGGCATCTCAGAAGCTAAATGACTTACCTGTTCCAGTGACCTTTAGAATTCTCATACAATGGAGCAAACATGATGGGCAAGATGATCTCAACATTGTCGCTAACCAGATTGCAGAAGTATTCGTTATTCCAGAAATACAGAGCACGTTCAGCCACCTGGAAATGAGGGCTGGCTACTGATTTTGCCAGTTGGTGGAAAAGCGGTTCTTGCACTTTAGCAAATTCTGCTGGATCCATGACTTCGAAAATATCTTCCACTTCATTAAGGAACATCACTTCCTTAGTACTGTTGACCTTTGGCCAATAGCGGAGCAGTCCAAGAACAACCTAACCATGTTAGCAAATCGAGTGTCAGCATTCTAATGTAGAACATACCTCTTCAGTCAGTGCCGCATCTTTCTCCAGGAACTGTACAATACAGTAGGCAAGCTGAGGATGGTACATGCTCAAACTTTTGACTTTATGCAAGGGTATCAGGACTCTTGTCAAGAACAATTTATGCTCCTCCTTCAATGGCAAGGCAAAACCGTTAATAATGGAACCCAAAATTTCCAGCAGCTCGGCAATTCCATTGAATCGTTCGGTCTCGTAAACAAATTGGAAGAAGACGTTGTTGATGGACCTTCTGATGTAAGAACGAAGGTTCAAGAATTTTCCGTAGATCCTGTGGAGGGTTGTCTTCAAAAAGTCCCGTTCTCGAGGATCTTCTGAATCAAAGAGTTCCAGTAATTGCAAGACAAAGCTGTGATCTATATATGCCTTTGCGATGTTGGTATTGAAGTCTTGACTCTCAATAAATCTTAAGAAGAATTCATAGACGACCTGAATATGCGGCCATGCCACTTCAAGTACTGGTTCATCTTCTTCTGGATCAAATGCCTCACCTTGAGGGTTCATTGGTGGTGGAATAGGCCTGAATAGATTCTTGCTGAACATCTCGACCACCTTTGGATACATAGCCTCAGTAATAACTTGTCTGTTGTTTGCCACGTAGTCCAGGAGTTCGTGTAATGCTAATCTCTTGATCTCCTTCGACTTCATGTCCCCGCTCGCATCGTTGAAATCGAAGATGACATTACATTGATCGATCTTTTGCATGAAGAGCTCTTGACGCCGATTCGGTGGGACTTCATGAAACCCTGGCAATTTCTCTAGCTCTCGAAGTGGTGAAATATCGAATCTTGAAGAGTGTTGTCTTTTCGGTGTCCTAATACCTTCTGGAACATCTTTTGGCGTTGTTTGCAGTCTATCAAACATGAGCGATTTCTGACCAGCCTTGGGAGGCGCAAGATCGTGAGGCATTGTTTCTGCCGCGCCTGGAGGGGGAACATGCTAAGTCGGAATATCAGTACTGCACTCACAATCTTCAAGCTCTGAACAAAACGTACCGGTGCGCTTGGGCTAATTACAACACTGGGAGGAAGCGATCCATGACGGTTTGGTGTGCCGGGACTTGAGGTGCCCCCTCCAGTATTGAAACGATCTTGACCCACCATTGTATTTAGAGTAGAATTTTGTTGTGGTTGCGCAGTAGAACCAGATGAGCCCGATGCTCCCCCGTCGTTTGGTGGTAGTGGTTTGTTTCGCAAATCATTGAGTGTTGTGCTGGAGGATGACGGTGTTACCGCAGGCGATTGTGCGGCGTTTTGCGAATTGGATTGTGAAGGTGAAGAGGTGCCATCCTTAGATTCCTTATTCTTAGACTTGGACTTGTTGGGATCTTTTGTGCGCGAGAGCTGCTCATGCTGATGGAGTTAGCAGCTGATCAGCATCCAACATGTTACGTATTGTGTGCTTCTTGATTGATATGTGGGGGACAGGTAGCATCGACGTGACTTACAACCCTCTGTCTAAAGCCCTTCATGTTTAAGAATAACTATACGTAATTCTGTTGCAAGATTTCCCCTCTTCCTGAATCGAAATACCCAATCGGTCGAATAATATGCGTTTCTTTCTATTTACCACACTCCGAAATGGATGTTGGCGCGTCTCTGCTGTCCGGCGAGAAGATTGTATGGCATCCAAACAAGGCTCCGGAAAACTGCAATCGAAGATTCGATAGAATAGACCCGTCTTTGATTCGCTGATGTATGATTATATGATAAAGTGGTTTGATTCACTGAGATGGTTCTGCGATGCAGAAGACGGTAAGAACCTAGAAGTTCAATAGCTCTTTCTGGTGTATGCGGCCGGTTTCACAAAGGCTGATGTAACGACGTTGGCAGAGTTGTTGATAGAAAATAGAGTGACAGTAGAGGCGCCAATGGTATCTAGGACATCTGACCAGTTGTGTTGTCTTTCTGAGTGCTCGAGAGGGGTTGGGGTTGAATTATTGATTATTGGCGCACAAACGATCGAGCTCTAGCTTCTGTACAGTACATCAATCAGCGGGTATTTGAGTACCAAAAGATAAAATAAAGGAAGGAGGCGAAAACGAGTAGAAGGAGTATATGAGGATGAGCAGATGAGAGGATGAGAGGATCCGAGAATGAGAGAATGAGAGTATTGACTTACACATCAAGCCAACACCGACGCACATACAGTTGCTGGCTGAGTGCCTTGGTATGTTGGACGAGTGTACTGGCGGCAGCGGTTGTCGAGGTAGGTCGGAGGTTCGAGGTTCGAGGTTCGAGGTTCGAGGTCAGAGTAGGTCGGAGTAGGTCGAGGTTATTGTCGGGCGGTGAATTGGGCTCCTAAGGCCGGAGTACGATTTGATGGGTTTTTACTGTAGAACTACGAGGTAGAGAGCGTCTTCCTTGTATCTTTTGCACCGAGCACAACGGGACCGGTACTGTGGATGTATTTTGGCAGATTAAGGGAGAAAGCGGGTTCTTGGATTGGTTCTTCTCTTCTTGAATGAAGCTTGACTTGGAGGTTACATATCAGTTCAATCAAGGTCACCAGCATGGGCATGAGCATGGGCATGAGCATGAGCATGAGCATGAGCATGAACAACTTCTACCTTCTACCTGCAAGCAGAACAACACAACAGCAACCGTCAACAGCGACGTGTGTACAAAGCAAGGTGCATGTGCAATGTGCAATGTGCAATGTGCAATGTGCAATGTGCAATGCAAGTGGTTCCCCTCCACTATTATCCCAATCCTAGTCCCAGTTCATCGTGCCAGTTTCATCCAAACCCAACCCATCAACCCATCAACTCTCATGTAAAGTTGTTGCCTAAGGCTATCACGATAGAATCAATGGTGCCTGGTGCGTAGTGCGTAGTGCTAACCAGATCTCGGGGGAGATGATAAAAAGCGGAATCGTCAAGTTAAATTTTCTGATTGGCTCAAACAACATCCACATTCAACAACCACGACCAAGAACCAGGTGCTACTTGGGTACATACATCAGGAATTGCCAGGTTGTGTTATTTTCACGATTTCATCCTTCTCAAACTTGGCTGCGGTTTGTATAGAGTAGAAGTGCCTGTCCAACACTTCGATGTTGAATAACCAATGACTGCCGTTACCCACTACCACACAAAGTACTAGCCACCATCAACCTCGATCAAAAAACTATCCAACATGTCAGACTATGAGGATGAGGATGCCGATGACATAGATTATATAGAGGGCGACGCAGGGGTAGAGGAGCTTGAAGAGGTGATCGAAGGAGACGATTACGAAGAAGAATCTTCGGCTCCAACTTATCCCATTCCATCGAGAGAAGTTGTGGCGGTGGAACATCCATTGATCATACAAAACCTCGAAAATGGTATCAAAACTTTCGGCCGTGCACCAAATTGGAGCAAGGTATGTGGAATCGTAGATCTAGAATGGACCAACTGATCTCGTGACTTTTCCTTCCTTTTACTCTAGAACACTGATCAATCAGATATTTTGATCTCGAATTACTACTGACGTGTGATTAAGATCCTTGAGGGAACTGAAGATGAATGTCTACCTCTCTATCTACGCATCCGGGATCCTTCTTGCATACCAATTCTCTCGTACAATAGCATCACCAACAATGTCCTTCTCAAAATCACTGTCCCGAAGCGAACTGGGAGAAAGCGAAAGCGTGGGTCCCAGGATCCTTACACTGATGATGGCCAGGTACCTTCTACGGCTACGACTGGGCAAGAGTCGACAAATAGCATTCAATCACATTCCAGAAACGACAAGCCAGCCAGCATTCTGAGAAAGATGCAAGATAACGTGGACAAGTATACTGTAGAAGCCGTGGGAGTCATTGAACAAAGCCATCGTTATCGAGGTCTGTGTATTGCTGAAGATGCTATTAGAACTATACTAAACTTGCATAGGTCTTTCGGAATACCACCAATCTACTTCCTCTGCACCATTCATGTCGCATTTCCAGGAAACCGCTTTCTCTGGCAATTGTAAGTATCCCTGTCTTAATTACTGTTACACCAACTTACTCGATCCAGGGGGCAAAATGCGAGAGTTCAGGTTGGGTGCCGACAAAGGCTGGAAAAAGAACGAAGAGATCGTTCCTCCGCCAACATATACACACCACCCCTTACCATTTAACTGGGCATATCGACAGAATCCTCTTATTACCTCTGAAATTGATGCCGAGACGGGAGAAACTAATATCATCAACCGTTCAAAGATGCCTAAACTAGAAACATATTACATCCATAACGATGAAGGTGAAGTTCCAACTAAGCCACCACATGCAGTCCCAGGAGATCCTGTACTCAGAGATTTCGTTGTTGCGCTCCAACAAGTGATGAACGAGCGACCAATCTGGACCCGACGAGCTTTGACAAATCGTCTGGCAAACGAAACAGGCTTATACTTGATGAAACCTGCACTTTCATACGTAGGGTATCAATTCCGTGCTGGCCCATGGCGTGATTCTGTAATAAGATACGGAGTCGACCCTCGCAAAGACCCTCAATATCGTATATACCAAACTCTCTTCTTCAAACTCTATGATGACGATGAACGAGCCGCTGAAGGAACATGGAAAGATATGCGGAGTCAATACACCCGAAACCAAACCTACGGCACAGGCGATTGCCCCTCCCACATGTTCAATGGGACATCGCTCACCCTCGACGGCAAAGTATGGCAACTCTGCGACATAACTGATCCTGTGCTCCTCCCCCTCATCCGAGATGCGCCCATGGCAATCGAATACGACAACAACTCCGATGGCTACTACAACAATGGCACGATGGCGAAAATCCGCGCCATCATGAAAACGAAACTCATCGCCATTCGCAGCAACAAAGCCATCCCAGAAAACGCATTCAACATCGCTCTCAGCATACCCGATTTCGTCCCGGACAAAAAAGGAAAGAAAGTGCACGTTCCAGTCCCCGATATGCGATTGACGGATGATGAAGTCGCGGAACTAAGAGCCAAGGGCGTCATTAGCGGCTTAAGTGGCAAGGGGGTACGGAGACTGGATAGTCGATCGAAGAGGAAGAAGTACCGACGACGGAGAACGGATAATGCTTCCTCGTATGGATTAATGATGGGGCCTAAGAATAGCAGACCATCGGATTCATCGAAAGCGGAGAAAAAGGATAAGGATAAAAATAAAGATAAAGACAAGGATGTGAAGGGGAAAGGAAAGGGGAAAAGTACAGGCGTTAGCGGGGAGGGGGATATTTCGATTAGGGAGGCTATGAAAACAATGGACGAATGGCAAGATGATGAGGAGGATGAGGACGAAGATGGGGAAGGGGAAGGGGAGGTGGAGAGAGGCGAGGATGAATGGGGTTCGGAGAATGAGACGACAGGCTCGGAGGATGAGTCGGAGGCGGAGAGGGAAAAGGAAATGTTTAGAATGAACTATAAGGCGAGGAATGTCCCGGCGGGGAAGAAGTAAGCTGGATAAAGAATAAGTTATACATTTGTAAGATTATATTAGGTGCATGGATAGATGGCTAGCTAGTAAGATTTGATTATATTGTATATTTATTGGTAGAGATCTATCTATCTATATATATTTATTTAGAAAGAGAGCGAGGTACTATTATAGGTATAGGTATATATATCCCGATCCTACCTCCCCCCAACTGTGGCAAAATAAGGGGAGGGGAGAGGGGGGGGTTATCGTAGTAATTGAATAAATACCGTGTAGCTTATGAATTTGAAATTGAAGAGCGGGCATTTGAAGATTATGTATGGAATCTGTGAGATTTAGAACTCCCGGAAAAGTGATTGTATTTGAATCTGATCTGATCTGATCTATCTGAAGAACTAACTATATAGCAGCTTAAATTAAAGGAGGTTGGTTTATTATAAGATTCTGAGCTTGAAAATACTTTCATTGATTTGGAACTATCTGAAGAACTAATTGCAGAGGAAATCTGAGGTTTGTATACTCAAAACGAGAGATAAGAGTCAGTCTGAATGGGGCCATTATTCACAGAAGTGTTAGATGGACCACCCGTCGGTAGTATATAGTCGTCGGAGCCCCATTCTTGGGAGTACCCTCAGATCTGTAGTTCTATATACTCTTTTCAACTTGGATCCCTTGGATCCCTTGGATCTGAGTTGAGTAGATTTGTAATGTCAACTAAGTTAAGTTGCTTAAGGAATGCAGCATGATTTTGTGGAGGTAAAGGCTTCGTAAATCCGTCTGCCATTATGTCGGCTGTTGGAATCCAGTCTATTTTAAGCTTCTTGAATTGTACTTCTTGCCTTAACCATTATGAGTGAACATCAACGTGCTTCAATTTTGTGGTAAGATGTGGTGTTTCTTTGTATACAAGCCGGATCGTTTGTTGATTATCACAGAAAATGGATAGTTCGCGTTTGAGATCGAATCCACCGTTCTCAAATAGTCCTTTCCACTATATAATTTTTTTAGCGGTAGCTGGCAGTGCAAGTGACTCAGCTCCGGTGCTCGACGTAGTGACGGTTCGCTGTTTTGTTGCTTTACAATGGATTACTCCGCCGTACAGTTGAAAACAGAGCCCATTTGAGCTGTATCTTGTAGCTGGATCGTCGCTGAATGCTGTATCGCTGGCGGCCATAAAGATGTGCTTTGAATCAATGTTGCCGTCGTAGACTATAGCTAAATTCTTAGTGGAAACGAGATATTGAAGACAGTAGTTCGCAGCGTCGGTATGCTGTTTGTGACGAGACCACTAGTAAAAGTGCTAAATAACCTTAGAATATTGAACTACAGAAGGAAGAGCTATATACAGGAGGGAATGAAGCCTTATGTAGACTAAATAACCCAGGGCTAAATAATTAGCGATGCCCTTAGCGAAGATATCCTGGCTGCCCGAATACATAGCTACGTGTGTACGACTCATGTGCAGTCGTCACACTGTTGAGATGGGTTTTGTTGGAATTCAGCTAATTTTGAGATGGCTTTAGCAACATCAGGGCGTGAAATAATAGCTGAGTATGTTAAGGAACCGACTCGATTTTGATATGCCTTGATTTGCGAATGTGTTGCTGTGCCATTGAACTTGACTAGTTCAGCTGATGGCAATGGAGCCGTGACTGCTTTGGATGACTCAATTTGGAAGCGTTCTTGGGGCTTCTGAATTTAAGAATCTTGAATTAAGTAGAGCTTCCTTTCCTCCCTTTTTCGGAGTATGCGGATGCTAAGAAAGTGGTTGAGCCCTCCCATGGCTCTTAGCTCAAAAATTTGCATCAGTTTGTGTTCGAAGTTGTTCATTCGTTCAGTGTGCTTGGAATGGTAGATCGCAGCAATATCGTCAACATAGAAAACAAGAGTTAGCCAATAATTTGTGAATAAGCAATTAACACCTGGCACTTGATAAACTCCTAGTTCTTCAAGAAACTGATACCAAGAGAGAATACTATAGGTTGGGTGAGATTTTGAGGCTGTAGAGTGCACGATTCACCATTAGCACATGCCCAGGTTTGTCGAATCCTGGAGGGGTTTTGCAGCAAATTGGAGGACTGAGAAGTGCGTTGACGAATGCATTAACTGCATCATATTGATGGGTTTCGAGATCGAATACAGCAACTATGGCCATAATGGCTCGAATGGCCTCCTATTCTCACACTTTTCGATAGGGGCCATCGTTGACGTTTCTGCCAAGCCGGGGAGTTCGAGTCTCAGGATCATCGTAGTCATTTGAGGCGGGCAATGAACCCGCTTCGTTGTCGAGGAGAGAAGCATTTCCCGTGGGTTGTACCGCTGGACTGGCCTCAAGAGCATCTGTCGAATACCTCTGGGGAGGTGTTCGATACATTGGCGTAGAGGATTGAGTCTTTAGAGACTCGCGGAAATAAAGTAAAAGGAATACCACACGTCGACCGTAGTCGGAATAGGTCTACTCCTACTGCTCAGAGAATCTGTAGCGATTCGCAGGCAAGGAGGGATCCAAATACTATGTTCTTGATCGTGCGAGTTCCACGACCTATGATTGGCAGGGCCACTTTCTGTGAAGACCATTCCAGTATCTATGACAAGACCACTAGTTAAAGCGCTGAATGACCTTAGAATATTGAACTAAAGAACTAAGTCTATTTACAAGAAAGAGAAGTCTTATATAAACCAAAGAACCCTAGGGCTAACCTTAGCGATACCCTTAGTAAAGGGGTATCGGGGCCGGCCATATATATAGCTACGTGTGCGAGTCAGGTACGAATCGGCACATTCTGTGAAAGCCATCTAGCCGAAAGTGCATAATTACGACGAATATCATCCTGATGGTCACCCTTATCCACGACCTCAGCCTCATTCACGTGCTCATCCATATCCATAGCGTCGTCATATACGTCTATGGCCTCAACATCAACTGCTCTTAAAGCACTAATCTCCTTATCTTCGATGAATCTTATGCCTTTGATATCGTGTATAGTTATACTTTCGTGGATCCGTTGATGGTCGGGGTTTGTTTGTATTAAGTCCCTGGCTCTTCTAGCAAAACCGATCCACTTAAGAGTATCTAAGAGAAGAGATCTTTGATGACTAAGTGTGGGAAGACCCGGTACGTGGCTACGAACGTCACCCTTTTGGGACGTTTAGCTATTGTACTTCTGGTCTTAATTGCTCAACTACACTATGCTTCTATGGACAAAAATCCCGGTCGGCAACGGGTATTCCACGGTTTAAGCTGAATGAATGATCGCTCAGCTCAACCTTCATCCAATTTGGGTGAGGGCGTATATTCTCATTGTTATCGGTCGGATCGCGATAGAAAAAGTTCTGTATTCTACATTCCACTTCGTTATCTGTCTTGTTTTGTAGAAGATAGTAATCGTATATTGACCAGATCGGACCGGAAATAGCGATAAGAAAACCCATAGAACGTTGATTTTCCGGTCGGAGTCCCAATTCTTTCCACCTGCCTCGTACAAGGTGCGTTGAAAACCGGGCAATATAATTGCTCAAGGAATCAGTGCCTTGATGAATTGAACGAAGACGGGCAAGTGCTTCCTTAGTACGACGAGGGTTCTCGTACATAAGGGAAAGAGCATCAAGAATATCTTAGTAATTGAGGGGAGATTCATCGACGAGAGGCAGGACCTGTACTTGGATATTCTGTTCAAGATTCAAGAAGACGTAATAGAACTTAGCGGTCTCGTCTCCTATATGTACACTTCTAGAGAAGTGACAATTGCAGCTTATATTTAGTTTCATATACCCCCCTCAGAGTATAAACTCTGAAAGTGTATCTGAACCACTTCTGAATAAGTGGGCTAGGCCGGTTTTGTGCGTAGTGTATATAGAACTACCTTTTATAGTTGAGTAGACCGTCTAGTTGTTTTTTTTGTCGCTGTCTTTTGCTTTGGATAGTTCAGATAACTTCGAATTGGTTTCTTTCTTGATCCTTTCCTATTCTTTTGTATAGTTCTTTTCAAGTGATTCACGAAGCTTTGGATACTAGTCAGCTCTCTTGACTATAGCTTCGATTCCTTTCTTATTTGTTTTCCATCCTTCCAGTCGCAATTGCGGATTTAATTCGAAGTAATTTGTGAGTCTATGTCCTTTCTGTGACGAGACTTGAAGTTGAGATCTCTACGCTTCTCTTCCTTATCACTAATACCGGCTGTGCTAGCTAGTACTTCGAACCTTTGATAAAAGGGTTCAAAGGGGGCATTATCCGGTTGGACAAGTAATTGATATGCATTTCGGGCACGTTGTTTTTCGGCTGGATCCGTCAAAAAGTGGGTAACTTCATTGATCAAATGCTTAGACGTTATACCGTCCTGTGTATATAGTCCTTCGCTGAACTTATAAGCTAAGCCTTCTATTTGTTCGAGCGCATATTAGCATTTAGTATCGTCGTCGACGAAGCTATGCTTGTACTGTCTTAAACGACCTGTCATGAACTTCTTCTATATACGTGCTGAAGGTTTCTGTCTATCCGAAAGCTTAATGGCTAAATGGGAGACCTTAGTAGACACGTAGGCCTGTGCAGCTGGGGTGCTTGAGTTATGCTTGCGCGAGTTATGATCTCTTGTATTATGCGAGGGGTGTGGTGGCAAGGGGGACTGTGGGCCATGACTCGTATTATTGCGAGCTGTATCCTTATGAGTCGTGTTACCGCGATCATGCTCAATGGTCGGGTATAATGACTGTTTCGTGATTTTGCTTGCTAACGTATTGTACCTAGCATTTTGTACTACTATTTGTGCTTGGAATTGAGCTTGTATCTCAACTATTTGAGTCATTAATGTAGTCATTGAGTTAGTCGATAAAGCGACTGAGGAAGCTCTTTGGCCAGTTTTTCCTTTGCCTTTGCTTTGACGTCGACAGCCACCTCGGTCGCTAATATCTACATTTTGACTGAGTTGAAAGGAAGGGGTTGCAGGTGCCGAATGACTTTGTAGAGTGGTCGTAGGTTGTGCAGGAAGAGGACTTGGATAAAGTAAGTCCGAGGGGGACTCATCTCCTGCTTGATGTAATGATGGTTGACCGGTCCCAAGAGTATCTTGAGTGTCAAGTTGTGTATCGAAGATTGTAGTGCTTCCTGTAGTACCACAAGGGGGCGAACCCGTAGGCTCAGCCGTAGCAGGAAGACCTGACCGGCCTCTATTGAGAGGTGGAGGTGGAGTTCTCTGTATTGTCGGAATAAGTCTTTAAAGACTATGTAGAATAGGTGATTTGGGGGGTTGATACTTTTGCGGTTAGGCGATAGGTTTCAGCGGATAGTACCCTAAAAGTACTGATTATAGGCTTTGATGGATTTAACAATAGGTACAAAAATGACTGGCTGGATAACTTAATTGCATTGAACTGGCTGTACTATAAGGCCCCCAGAAGTCACTGAACACCCTTTCCAGTACTTTAGTACTATGCACTGAAGGGGTTCGGTTCAGTACTCGTACAGACTTGGAAGTGATACACACTTCGCATGGCTCTCTTAGCCCCTTTATTGGCTCCTTTAAGCCTGTAGTGACCCTATGCAGGTCCCGGATTGAGCCTGGGCTTAGGTGCCCTAATCGCCGGTGCCACAGTATGGCTTCCGGGCTATTAGCCTGGACTGTTGCTTTAAGTGCCTCTTCTTCTAGGGTAGGCCCCTGGAGAACATATGCCTGGCCAACCCTACAAGCTAGGCCTACTGTAGTACCCTGGAACTTGATTAGAAGCTCCCTCCTTGGCCCTATAGTGGTTTCAATAGTCAGGCCCTTATTCTGTAGCTGAAGCACAGATATAATGGAGCCAGCTAGCCCTGGAACATGCAGTACGTTCAGTAGCCTAACTGGCCTAACCTGGCCTTTTATAAGAGTCTTTAGCCTGACTGTCCCCTGGCCTATAGCCTGTATAACAGCCCCGGAGGCTGTAGTGACTTCTATAGGCTCATCCAGGTCAGTGTAGTCCTCAAACTTCCACTTAGCATATGTCATATGCCTGGAGCACCCTGAGTCCACTATCCATACTGGCTCCTGGCCGCTGTATCCAAGCCCTGGCTGCCCTAGCTGCCCTGTAGCTACAGTGGCCATCCAGCTGATTTCAGCTACATTAGCCTGGGCCTGCTTAGGGGATAAGCCCTTCCCACCACTAGGTGTAGCTAATGGCCCTGTACTGGCCTTCTTGTCTTTTGATTCCGGGCACTCAGCTTTAAAGTGCCCCTGCTGACCACAGCCAAAGCAAGCTCCCTTAGGCTTCTTAGGGCCCTTCTTACCCTTTCCTTTAGCTATTTGGGCACTAAGTGCCCCTTCCTTGACCCCGTCTTTTGGGCCTAACTGTGACGAAACCACCGATTTAGGATGCTGAATGACCTTAGAATTAACAACTAAAGAACTAAGAGGATTATAAGAATCCAGGGGCTTATATACAGGAAGTTATCACGTGGAATGAGTGATTGAGTCACATGTGCACTAATGTATGTGCATAGTCTGGTTCCCAGGTCTGACCCACGTGCGGTCAGCTCATGCAACATCGTGATGATTCGGTCCAAATCGTCACATCACCCCCCCCTTCCAAAAAGCTCGCCCTCGAGCGTTCCCATAGTTCCTTTAACATTGTAGCTGTATGCTCTTAAGGCCACTTCCTTTCAAATGAGTGTAATTACCTAAATGGTTAGCAATAAATAGGTGTATAAACGAGTGCTTATGCCTTTTCCGTCATGAAGTCCAAGAAGCGCTTCTTATTAGCCACAGTCATCGGATAATCTCCCTCAACATAGTCATAGTCATCTTCTCCAGACTCCCATAGGCGTATCCATTCCGGAAGCAGTGCTGGGGGGCCAGGTGCTTTTGGGTTGGCACGATGGAAGTCGCGAAGGAGTGCTGGGGATGTTTTGAGATCCGATGCTTTATACCATGCCAAGTCCACATCGTAGCCTCTCCATTGAACACGATACTCCAATGACCTCCGTTTTAAACGGCAAGCTAGTACTTGTTCCACCTCGTATTCGTCTGTTCCCGTTATGTTAATTGGCGGGGGTGGTTCATTGTACTGGCCCGGTAATGGGTCATCAGCTGCCTTCCTTAACTTATCGGCTGGGAACACGTCGTGGATACGCATAGTGCTAGGAAGATCCAAGCGATAAGAGTGGCCAATCTGTTCCAAAACCTTGAAGCGTCCACCTGTTGGATAGTCCAGCTTCTTTGAGGGTCGCTGAGTAGGCAGATGCCGCATATCTAGCCAGACGTAGTCGCCAACTTGGAAATCTTCCGGCCGACGATGCTTGTTAGCTTGACGGGTCATGCGCTTCTGAGCAGCTTGGATAGCTGAACGGGCATATTCCAATGCTTCGCGGTTGCGGCGGGCGTAAGTACGTGCATCCTGGATTCTTATAATCCTCTTAGTTCTTTAGTTGTTAATTCTAAGGTCATTCAGCATCCTAAATCGGTGGTTTCGTCACACTAACCGGCGTTCCCATTCAGCCAGCTTAGCCACTGTAGCTTCGAATTCCAGGGGTGTTTCCCTCATTTCTAGCTGAAGGATCAATGGCTCAAACCGCTGATCTAGCTCCCCGGCTAGCCTATAAAGATGGGCCCTTTTAACTGTTTCTGAGGGCTTCTCTTTAGGGTCAATAGCCCCTATCTCAGCCTGTAGTGTACTAAGGTGATTAGCCACCTCAGTGACTCCTTTCCCCTCAGGCGCTTTATAGCTATTAAAAGCCCTGATCTTAGTACCCAGCTGCTGTAGCCCCAGGGGCCTATACAGTGATTCCAGTGCCACCCATTGGGCACTAGCACTATCGCATAGTAGTATATGGTCCAGTGCTTCCCGGCTATATAGGCCCATAATCAGGGAGCTAGCCTTAGTATCCCTCATTAATAAATTTGGGTCCTTAGGGGCTTCTCCCCCTGTAGCAGCCACTGTAGCCACCCTGGCTATAGTGCTCTTGAGTCCATCCTCAACTACATCCCACAGGCCTAACCCCCTAAGAAGGGTTCTAACCTGAATACTCTAGGGCCTATAATTAAACCCTGTGAGCTTCGCAATTCTAGGCTTCTCTAGCCCGAAATCTTCCATTTTGTAGTTGAGGCAACAGCCTAAATTAGGCTTCTCCGAACAGTCGAATATAGTTAAATCCCAGGGCTTATAAGGCTCCCGGGCTCATAACCTTTTGCGGTTAGGCGATAGGTTTCAGCGGATAGTACCCTAAAAGTACTGATTATAGGCTTTGATGGATTTAACAATAGGTACAAAAATGACTGGCTGGATAACTTAATTGCATTGAACTGGCTGTACTATAAGGCCCCCAGAAGTCACTGAACAGATACCATACGTCGGCGAGGCCGGAATAGGTCTACTCTTACTGCTCAGGGAATCTTAATGATTCGAAGGCAAAGAGGGATGTGAAACCTGATATCTCGAGTTCGAATAACCTTTTCCATACTTGGAATCTGTGACGAAACCACCGATTTAGGATGCTGAATGACCTTAGAGGCTGCGGGTCATGATTCGCATTATCGTGAGGTGCACGTTCCTGAGTCGTGTTATCGCGACCCTGACTTGGTTGAGGAGGGGGTGGATCATGCTCTGTAGTCGGAAGCACTGATAGTTGTCGTGTAAGCTGGCTTGCCAGTGTATCGTACTTCGCATTTTGCACTTCTATTTGTGACATGAATCGAGCTTGCATCTCAACCATTTGAGCCATTAACTCGGTCATTGAGTCAGTTGAGGATGCCACTGAAGGAGCTCTTCCCGCGAAGGGTTGGGTATCCAGCACAGCTTTCCTTTTGCCTTTGCTTCGATGTCGTCGGCCTCGGCCGCCGGCATCGACGTTCTCACTAAGCTGACGTATCGGTGGTTTCGTCACATTATTAACAACTCAACAATCCCTTCGGCCGTATTGACGGCCATCAAATAATATCATTGCAAATCCCTCCTTGCCTCTGAATCCCTTCAGTGATTCCCTGAGCAGTAGGAGTAGACCTATTCCGGCTCGCCGACGAATGGTAATACCCCCTCTTTACACCTCACCTACATACATCCGACAATGCGGAGAACACCTCCCCCAGCACCTCTTAATAGAGGTTCCCAAGCAGGTCCTTCTGCTACAGCTGAGCCTATAGGTTCGCCTTCTCGTGGTGCTACAGGAAGTACTACAATATTCGATTCTCAAGTTGGCACTCAGGATACTCTTGAGGCCGGCCAACCATCACCCTTACCGGCAGCAGCAGGAGATGAATCCCCTACAGATTCAAACCATCAGATTAACCCTCCTCTGATACAACCTGCTTCTGGCTCCCAACATCACTCAGCATCCTAAATTGGTGGTTTCGTCACAGAATCCAAATTCCGAATACGTTTGTTGAATCATATCCGACTAGGTATCCAATATGAGCTCTTGCTTCTAATTTGTCAAGCTTTGGTATGTTCTTATCCAATGGATATACCCTGTATCCGTAAGGTTGAAGATATACTAATGAAGGTGTTGGTAAGTCTGGCTTACGACGTCGAATGCGTGATCACGTGTGGGACGGAAGTTACATATGACACCAGGAACCGCGTGCTTTCGCAGGTCCAATGTCTGTGTGTAATTTGTCTTTCGTCTGTACGATCCACACAGCGATTTGAGTTGAGATATACTGTTCTGTATGATGCTCAGGGTTGTCTAGGTCGAAAGGTTGATCTGCTAAGTCAGCCTTGACCATTGGGAAGTGTACGAACTCTTCGAAGTTGATCATTTTGGCGTGTACGATGTTTCGTGTGTCGGAGGCAATTTCGTGTACGACAGGAAGATAGGACAAGGTAGAAGTGTGTCTAAATGATACCAAGTAGGGGTCTTGCTAATCTGTGGTTTTGCAACCACTGATCAGTGTTGGTAAGTCTGGCTTACGACGTCGAATGCGTGATCACGTGTGGGACGGAAGTTACATATGACACCAGGAACCGCGTGCTTTCGCATTCGACGTCGTAAGCCAGACTTACCAACAGAAGGCTTCTTTCCTTTAACCAGTTCGAATAGAGTTTTCCACTTATTTTGCCTGACTGGCGTTCGATTCCCCAAATACGCAGAGGCTTTCAGGATCTCTGGCCATAAGGAATGCGGCAGGTTTGCTTCAATTCTCATTGTTCTTGCTCGAATGACCAAGTTCTTTCCAGCGATCTCAGCAGCACTATTCTGTGCTTGAGTTGCGGGTGATAACTGCTGAATCTTATACCCTTTCTGCGAACAATAGCTAATGAAGTCCTTCTGTAGGTTCCTTTCGCCATCCAATGTCACAAAGCGGATTTTGAATCCATAATGCTGTTCAACAAATGTCGTTATTTTAACAAACAATCCGAAGATATCTCTGAGCGATGTATACGACTCAACTATATCATATCCCGTAATTAAGCATCGAATGTGGGATAGGTATTGATGGCCATTGTATGCTTCTTTCAGGTAAATCAAATCCCATGCAATCTCATCAAATTGTGAAACCTGATACCAAAATATAAGTCGAAATTGTCACTTCTCTAGAAGTAGCGTCACTTTTGGAGTTTTACAATTTCGACTTATATTTTGGTATCAGGTTTCACAAGGGATTGCTTTGCTGATATTATTTGGTAGGCTGTCAACACAGCCGAAGGGGTAAATTGAGTTGTGAATAATGTGACGAGACCACTAATAAAAGTGCTGAATGACCTTAGAATATCAAACTACAGAAAGAAGAGCCATGTACAGAGAAGGGAATGAAGCCTTATATAGACCAAAGAACCCAGGGCTAAATGATTAGCGATGCCCTTAGCGAAGACATCCTGGCCGCCCGGCGGGCTAAATGCTTGGCTACGTGTGTACGACTCATATGCAGTCGTCACATGTTCCAAATTAAAGCCAATATTGTCGAAGAGTCTCTTCAAATATACAAACTCTTTTGCGGTTTGGGATAGTGCAAGAAGTTCAGCTTCAGTGCTTGAAGTCGTGACAGTTTATTATTTCGTCGCTTTGTAATGTATGACTCCGCCATATAGTTGGAAGCAGAAGCCATTCGAGCTGAAACGGGTAATGGGATCGTCTCCGTAAGCTGCATCGCTTGAAGAGATAAATATGTTTTTGGTTAGGATGTTGCCGTCGTAGACGATGGCGAGGTTCTTGGTGGAGATAAGGTATTCAAGGCAGTGATTTGAAGCATCGATGTGCTGCTGCGATGGATTCTGCTGGAATTCAGCCAGCTTGGAGATCTGTGAGACTTGAGATCTGAGTTCCGCGATCTGTGCGAACCGAAACCAGCTAAGGTCACGGATTATTGGTGTTGAAAGCGTAATGGCTGACTGCGTGTGCACTTCGGGTGCGACGGTTTCCTTCAATGATGTTTGCAGGATCTAGCTCGCTGCTGATCTCACTTGTTCTTGGAGCCGGTAATGGTGTCGTTTGAGGTTCAATTGGATCATGAAATTGTGTGGATGTTGCTGTGCTAGACAGACTTGAGTCGTTATCGTCGTCGCTAACATGGATTTGAGAATCATCAAGCGTTGGAAGCTGAAGTGGCGAGTCATTCGTGAGATCGGTTTGTAGGTCACCTGACTCATTTAATTTCTGATTGGCTAATTCTTCTTCGCTTAAGTCGTTTCCTGTGTCCTCATTGGTTGATTCCTCGCTTAGCTGATTTTGAATGGTATTCATGCTCTCTTCGGTATCTCTTGAACCCGGCACTTCCACCACAATTGTATCCCATACTTCGTCATCATCAACGGGTCGTATGATATTTGGGATTTCAATGTGTTCTACGATATTGTCGACATGCTCTTCAATTAGCAGACCTAAATCCACAAGATCGCTTTTGCGATGTCCGGTCGTGAAATTATGGCTGCATATGTCAGAGATCCGACACGATTCTGATATGCTTTGAGCTGGGAATGAGTGGCGATAACATCAACTATCTTCAGCTATAATTGTGCTTAGTCCCCCCAAGTTCGAGCATTCTTGCAGTACAAGCTTGCGCTTCAACGGACTATCTATCCCTGGCGAGTTCTCATGATGGATCTTGCGGTAGTGACTTGTCGTACTTTGAGAGAATGGATACAGCTGCGAAGAGCGATTCCACCGGATTCATTATTACTCAAGCTCATGTCGATCAGGAAGTTTGGATCAACTGTGCTAGAGATCCAGGTGTACACCTCCTCGAAGGCCTTGTGGTAGAGGTCATACTGATGCTTTTGATTTCGATATTCTTTTTCGAGTATAGTGTACTCTTCGCTCACATCCATGACGGTCGAATACGCAGGGAGGGTTATTGATGTATCCTTCTCATCCACCCCGCTCATCTTGACATCCTTTGTTGATGAGGTTTCCGATAATGAGGGTGTTAGGTCAGAAAATAGATTGAGGGCAGCTAGGTTTTTGCGATATAGCTTGTCCCTTAATGATTGGATCGATGGGGGAATTAGTAGTGAGGCGGCAAGCCAGTCGCGACCGACGACGGAATCAAGTTCTAATTCAGCAAGAGGCCCAGTAATCCCTTTGTAGATATCAGGATTAACAAGGTGCTATATACTTTTGATCCGATATTGTCGTCGCAATTCCAAGTACCACATTGGCCATTGCTGGCGCGTGGACAGCTTGGTCCCACCGATCATTGTAAGAGGGGACAAGCTCGCTCATTCTTGGGAATGTGTGAAAAGCTATGGAACTTGCAAAAGGTCATGAAAACTTGAGATGAACTGATCTGTCTACTGCATTCCTTATGGATGATCTGCCATCTTTCGACCCAATGTTCGATATTTTGGGTTCCATCGTAATGCCTTATTTGGCTAAATATGTTTGCAAGTTCATTTTTCCGCATATAGTCCGCTGGCGCGAACCGTGATTTGAGTGCTGAAAGTTTGGCCTATACTGTGATCTTGTCTTCGATATAGGTCTTATTGCGATCCGAAACAGTGCTCTCGATGAGCTAGTTTATTATGTTAAGCTTATTGATTTGGTTGTAATACCTAGTTAAATAGATGTCCTTATATCGCTGGTAAGTCATTTTGTATTCTTCCCTTTGATCTGCGGAAAGAGCAGTGTAGGTGGTCGCTTCTTCGTCAAAATCGCTGTATTCCGGTGTACACGGTTCAGTCGGTTGTTGTGGTTGCTCAGTGAGATCTGGGTTTATTAAATCCCAGATGTCATAGCCAGTCATGGCGACGGATTTGATGCTCGTAATCCATTGCTTCCAGTCAGTTGTTGTGTCTAAAATACACGAGGTCGTTTTGCTTCCTCCTGCCATTGTGTTCAAAGTTGTGATTCGTTTGATAAATGATATGAAGAATGTCGCAAAATTGGCCTAAGGGCTTTTGCCAAAGGTTCTGTATGTAGAAACAGGTTGTATTCGAAAACGGATTGTCGATTCGGTTCAAAAAGCGGATTAACGAGGGCTCATAACTGTGAAAAGCTATGGAACTTGCAAAAGGTCATGAAAACTTGAGATGAACTGATCTGTCTACTGCATTCCTTATGGATGATCTGCCATCTTTCGACCCAATGTTCGATATTTTGGGTTCCATCGTAATGCCTCATTTGGCTAAACATGTTTGCAAGTTCATTTTTCCGCACAGAATGCCCCAAAGACCAACAAGGTTGGTACTAGCCCACTTGGACCGGCCGTGTCATTGATTGCTTTGACAGCCATTTGTAACGCCATTTCCTTAGTGATTGCACTGCCCATTTCGTTTTGAATGATCGCGTAGGCAGGTCGGAGAACGTAATAGTAATATTCGACTATCCCAATTGACTAGTGTGCTTCGACAGGCATACTTTTCGTCGTTACAGCCATTGATGTCGTATACTACTTGAACTCTCTTCCTACGAAGTTTGTGCCAGCGTTATGAATGATGTTTTCCGGGGGACCCAAGTAGGTGTCGATCCAGCATTGTCGCAGTATATCCCAAGTGTGCTTTGCCGTGATGTTGTCCAGCTATTTTGCTGCTTGGAATCGTGTTGCTTCGTCGATGATGTGTAGGATGGGTTTATTGTCTATGCACATCACGTCGACGATGATGGAATGATTGAATGGAAGCTCATCTCGCAGTGTGAACTTAAACCGACCTGGCGATCTTGCGTGCTTTTGGCAGAATTCGCAAAACTTGGTCAGTTTGGCAAGTGCCTTCTTATCAATATCATGCCTGGAACGTTCAAGCAGTCGCTGTAGCCTTGGGACTGATGGATGCCCAAAGCGACGATGTAGTCGGCGTAGCTCAATCTCTGTCAAGTAGCATTCATCAGTGTAGTTTGATAGTAGAAGGTGATTGTAAGTAAAGTAATTGATAAGGGTAGCTAAACAATGAAAGCCAGCGGATAGTTTCTACATAGTGGAATTGCGTGGAACCGGGCTTATAACTATCAGGTTCACTGATAGCTAAGCATGTGATTTTGTGGTGTATGGATATGAAGTGATAATTGACTGCCCCCTCTCTCGCTGAGATTCTCAGACCTATTTATCCTCGGGCTGAGAATCCAATGATTGAGGGATTTTAACTATGTATACTGTCAATGTAATTCGCCGGCATCATTGAGTCGGGCAAGCTAAAGACTCTCAGTGTTTAAGATCTCGGTCCGGCCTCGGTACCAAGTTGGTGGACTCGGCTGAGAGTCTCATGATATCGCCGGTGGGCTGGTGGGGGGGCTCACTTGATATTTGCCCCACCTTATTTGGATGTCCTTTCCACGACATGACTGTAGCAGTTTTGCTCTCACTTCGACATCGCTGATAGGGTTCGTCGTATGCTGTAATTGGAATTGGTCGTTCAGCAGTCTGTTTGCGAATACCCTAATTGATTCTTTGAGAGGGTCATAGACCATGCCGCTGAACCGTGTACGGATATTGCTGATGACAGTCGGGTTATTGGTTGGATCAGTTCGCATTATCGCATTCCACATGCCTGGGATGTCATCACGCATAAGGAATGGATGCATTACGTTTGAGTGCGGAGGAGGGACGGAAGTGTGAGTAATGAGATTGCTTTTCCACGTCTTTTAGTCCAGTCTTCGATCTCCTTCGCTCTTGCTGCTCGTGCGGGGGCTGAAGTATTCGGTGGAAGTGGCAAAGGTTGCAACTCAGTCCCTGCTACGATCTCATCGCAGTCTTCAGCAATAAAGGCAGACCATATTGTCGATTTGAACAGTGGGAAATTGTCGCCGTCGTACTTGACTACCCCCTGGTTTGAGCTCTCTCCCTTTGATGCCATTTTGTCGTGTGAATAGGATTGATTTGATGATGTATGATGTGAAGAGTGTATCGTAGTTTAATTGACGCTGCCGGGTCTCATAACCTGTCAAGGATATGATAAATGTAGTTTTCACAGGCTGGCTTGATGTTTGAGTTGTAAATGCACTATGAGTTGTGGGACCATTGTAGACTGAAAAAGTGTATTCATCATCGACAGCGACACTCCGACTAGACCAAATCACAACCCTAACCCAAAAACCCCTAACCATCGATTATATGGAGAATCTGGGTGATTTCATTTACCCAGTAAGCAATATTGTCGTATGTGATAGCGAATTTTCCGGCAAGTAGTGAAGCAAGTTGCTCGTCGTTGTGAGGCAGGGTAGAGTACCAGATCGTAGAGCTGCCTATGCTGTTCCTTGGTCAGTATAACTGTGGGGTTAGAAGATTGTCTACGCTGAAGCCAGAGTTGGGGGAACAGAAGATAGAATTTAATATGCGCCCAATTGGGGAGAGTTCCTCCGAGGGTATATAAGATCTCCTATCATCGATCACTTTGATGTGAACACTATGAACCTTGCTATTAAGAAGATTACCGGCAGTCGAGGCAGGGTAGAACTGAAAGCTCTTTTTGAAGCCAGCGAAGCTATTCATGATTCCGCAGACACTATCGATATCCACAGTGATTGAGGGCGAATTATCTAACATACTGTGCTTATGATTGAGGAGACAAATGCGTTGGGGATCCTCTTCAATATCTGTTGTTTTCCCTTCGAATATTTCCTTTATAACTGGCGTAGGTAGCGATCTGGCCTTTATTGTGAGATCTATGTATTTGGGACGAGGTTGATTACGCTCTTGAGGGATCGAAGTTGTTACAGTAGAGCCACGGTATAAACAGTTATTGGAAATGAAGTTTGGGATTCTGGAATTCCTAGGTAACTGCGGATCCAGAAGAGAACGAAGATAATCCAGCCCTTTACAATTGTCGTGGGTATCGTTTGCTTGACGAAGTGTATCGGAATGATTGTCAAACTGCTGTGTATGTTCCGCGGCAGAGCAAAAATTTCCTTCCTTTAAATGATGTATAAGGTGCGAGATAGGATCAAATGGTATATAGCGTTGAGGGTCCTTATCATTTTCGGAAGAAATATTCTCTGTTGACTCAAAGGAGGTATCGCTTGTTGATTCATCCCTAGCCGCCGTAGGTTCGATGTTTGCCTGTATTACAAATGTTATTATATTTTGTATTTAAATATCTCTGCTTTAGTGAACGAAGACAGTAAGAACAAGCTCTCCCCTTTGGTGAACGAAGACAGTAAGAACGAGCTCCCCCCTTTGGTGAACGTGTACAGTAAGGACAAGTTCCCTTCCTTGTTGTACACGGTCATCAAGGAGAAGGTTTTGAATATATTGGATTAAGGGAGTAACAGAGCAGAGAATTCGAATTTACCGGTGATATATAAGATCGAGAAAAAGAAGGTTATTCGTAGTCTCCAACTATAGTATTGTTATCCTCAGGCTTATTGAACTTATCCGGGTCTTGTAGCTTGGCCTTAATAGCTGGCAGCCAGGTGTCGAAGCGGGAACCATTGAACTTGTCCGGGTCTTGTAGCTTAGGCCGCTTGGATGTTGGTCGAAGGCAAAGAGAACGAAGGAACGTATTGTCAGAACGAAGAGCCTCAAGTTGTCGGCTGAACTCTTCAGCTTGATTGCTGAGTTGTTGGCGAAGGGCTGTGAATTCGTCTGCAATTGCTTGTTCCATTGTCCCTTCGGAAATAGTTGGCGGGCTCATAACCGGTATAGACAGATGCTTTTCTTCTGGCACCTGTGTCATACCCCAACTGTTCGCCTTCCCTAGGCTCCAACGTTGTTATGTTTTCCGCAGATTGATTTCCTCTATTCGAGCTTGCTGGAGCTTGAGTATTCGCTGAGGGAAGGTTTTCTTGACGTAGAAGCGGCTCGCTGTTCGATTGATCGCCCTATCTCATCATATTCAGATATATATATACACTCGAAGTGTAATACATCTATATATCGTTAGTTACAGTTTGGAGATAAAATAATATAGAAAACCAACCTGTTTCTGCTGCCCACTTGAAGCTCCAGGAGAACTGCTGGCACCTGTTCTCTCTCTCTTCTACCTAGCAGATGTCAGTAAGAATGATTCTATAGTTGAGAGACACTATCACTTACGAGGTGTAATTTTCTTGAGCTTGTCCCGTATTGCTTCTTCTGTTCGAGGCTGCGTAGCATTTTGGTTGTACAAAGCTACAATCCTTACAACAAGTGTCAGCCGGAGCTCATAAGCTGTTGGAATTGGATAGGATTAAGAGTGTATACATGTGTGTTGATAAATAAGAATAAATCCGGTCTACGGATAATATACGGCTATTATCCGTAGACCTATAATATTCCTTCCGAAAACCCCCCAAGAATCACCAATCCCCGAAGTGAGCCGTGTGAGGTAAAAGCTGGCCGTCTCGCTTTCCTCATAATATAGCTGACTCCAGCTCCAACCTCTTGCAGTAGCATCTTGGGGAATAGGGACAAGCATTCCTTCCTTCCAAGCTTGCCCCTTCTGCAAGAGTCTGGGTAATGTAGTATGCTGCCGTCGACGATTAGCAGGTCAGAATAGGTCTTCACATTCAGCGGAACAGGCGACGACAGTCGCCAGGGCTTGTGAATCCGTCCAGGTGGGTCTCTCTGGCAGCGGCGCGGCGCGGTGCGGTGCGATTAAGGATGCCGAAAAAAATGGCGAGCCGAGAGGTCAGAAGGGCGAGCGCCCGGTTGACGTGAATGACTTCAGTATCTCCTTAACTGCCATTCGCGACTTCTCCACTTTGTTTTTGGTGAGGTGCAAAGTTTTGGCAGTTAAGGGGATAATGTAACGAACTGAAGTCTATTGCTTAGAATACTAAGGTGCTGAACCCGAAGTGGGGTTCAGCAGCTGGATAAGATATAAAGCTTTCTGCCAGGGCGGTGAATTCAACACGTGACAGTACGTCTTCTTCATCATTATTCTTAATACACGTTACACATCAAGTTTTCGCCATGGACGGAATCATCATTAAAATATAAAGGAAGGTATATCAAGTTGAACACTCATCCTATCCCATCGACCACCAGCAGCCAGCTTGACAGACCCAGCTGGAAAGGCATCTGATGATTAGAGAAGGAGAGAAGAAGTAAAAGTCATAACGACCAAATCCGGTCAGATAGCCCAACCACAACATCCTCTCCTTTATCAATATCATCAACTCATCTCTCTTGTTCCCATTCCAATTCTCATTCATTCATGCCACCATTATAAAAGCCCCCCGAGCCGTGGATCAAAAAGTTCCACACCAAAGAAAAGACGGTAGTTTCATCTACCATATTCGTAATGTCAATTCCCATCCATCATTGCACAACCCTAAACACAATGCAACTCTCACCCCTTATCGAAAGTCCATTCATCTCACCATAAAAGAATACTGTCGAAAAAATCTTACATCCCGACTAAACTTCTAATCATCTTCTCAGCATCTGGATTACCACCCAGATTACTTTGATCGTCAGTACCCGGATAGAAGAAAGCTGCAACAGCAATGATGACATAAGCAGCGCAAAGAAGTGCACCCTCGAGGTAATTGGAGCGACCGTCCAGCACCAAGAAGTTAACGATGAACGCTGAGACGAAGAGAGAAACAGTTTCGAAGAGAGTGAAGTACAAGGACATATCTCTGCTCATACACCAACCCAGAAGGACGATGAAAGGAGTGACGAAAAGGGCTATTGACCATTAGCAAACGAGTCGCAGAAAGAATGTGAAGATCATGAAAACATACCAATTTGAATCGATGATCCTACAGCAACACCAATGGCCAAATCCATTTTGTTCTTACTTGCAACCGTAACAGCAGTAACGTGCTCAGCAGCGTTACCGACAATGGGCAGAATGATAAGACCAATGAAGGCCTCACTCAAACCAGAGTTACCAGATACCACAGCATTGATACTGTCAACCATGAATTCGGCACAAACAGCAACAAGACCAGTGGAGATAAGTAGAAGAAAGACAGCAGTAGTACGAGAGATGTTTTCGTCGTCGTCTTCCATGGGCACTTTGTTAACTGCAACAGCTGCACTGCCGACACGAATAGGAGCTAGGCTTGCAGACGAAGGAAGGCGATTTGGATTTGACATAGTTTGGTTGAGTCGATCGGGTAAAGAGTTGGTACGACGAATACCATAACGAACACGAGGAATACTGCCGGGTGGTGGAGCCTCTGGAGTAGCAGGATTGGTGAAGACATTTTGGGCGAACGGTTTAGGAATTTGTGGTCGGATAGAAGTTATTCTGCGAAGTGTAAAGGGTCGTTTTGCTGCGCCATCTTGCTGAGCTTCGACATCGTCAACGATGGCGAAGTCAACACGACGTGGTTGATTAGATCCTCGCTCTTCTTCTCGAGTCTTCTCATTGTTGGCGTCCCGAACAACACCTTCCATGATTGTTTCTTGGTGTTGATGGCGAAGAGCCCTCTTACGTTCGCGTTTTTCCTTCTTCTGTTGTTTACGTTCCCTCTTCTGTTCTTTTTTAGTCATGACATAGTTTGTGAAGGAACCTTGACGACTTCTTCTTGGGCGTTCATCATCGCCATCTTCAGCGAAGTCAATGACAGCACCCGAACGATGGCTAGACTGAGCGTGATCTCCGTTTGCACTGCTGCCCTCAGCTGGACTAATGCTACTATTACCGAAAGAGGATTTGCGTATAGCTTCGACTTCAGAAGTATCTTTCGATGCAGAACTTGACTTACGACGTCTGCCACCTCTAATGAGACGCTTGACACGCTTAGCAGTTGTATTCGAACCGCTAGAGCTATCCGAGTCGGAACTCGAAGAAGAGTCATCTGAGGAAGTATCCATCCAAGCTGCCACAGGACCAGGGGCAGATTCCTCGTCGATAATATGTTGAGGAGTGCTTTCATACATATATGCGTGGGACTTGAGCTGGAACAAAAGATACATAAAGTAAACCAATAGAAGTACCTAAGATCGTCAATACATTGCCATGTGCTGCGATTGAAGTTTGACTTACTACACTAGTACCACGACTGACTTTCAGGACGCTGTTTGTTGCTTTTTCCTCTTGATCGCTGCTGAAAGATGCGTGGAAAGCGGTCTACGTCTGTCAGAAAAGGAAATCATGGAAAGTTGAAATACATACCGGTAGCAACAAACTCATGACACTCAAACTGAGTAGACAAGCGCTCATTTGTGTCACAGTACTGTTGTAGATCTGTGTAGCCATTAGCAGGAGGCCAGCACAAAACTTAAGAGATATCATACCTGTTCACGGAAGCGTAGTCCACCGACCAAGAAACACATGCCTAGAATCAAAAGTAGATTTGCAAGAATCGAGCCTAGTAGGGAGGCTTGGACGATACGGATTTCATTCTATACGAATATTAGCATTTCTGGAAATAAAATCAGAATCGGATGTAGATGGGACTGACCTTGGAAAGTGCAATGCTATAGGGTTAAGAGATAACAGGTGAGCTTAGGCTTTGGAAAGATATCACAACGGGGATTGGCACCAAGGGGAGAGAACAAATGAAAAGGGGAATGTTTGGATGATATGGGACGCGATTGATATGATAATGCCTTTAAGAGGGCTTCTCGCTCTTTCTTGTCTTGATCTCTTACGAGGTAGACATACATACTAGAGAGAGTTGTTAGCGAAGGTCACGGAGAAAGAGGGTAGAACAGGGACGTACAAAATGATAAGCTCAACAGCATTACCAAAAGTAACATTCATCAGCGCTCCAACAGTATCCCCCATTCTCTTAGCCACACTTTCGGTGGCATGACTGAGCAAACCTGCCAATGGTATGATAGCAATGGCATTCATCGCGAAGATGAGACCAGGACTGAGTCCTGCTGCATAGACAGCAATACCCACCGGCACAAAGACCAATAAAATATTGACATAACTTGATAGTATGATATGTTTAGTGGTAAGCCAAAATCGCATGGCAACATTGTTTTTGGGTTTTTCGTCTTCGGGGGTTCCTATGATATTCCCTTCTCCATCAGTTTGCGGAGGTGGAGCTGGTGGCGGATGCTCATTCGATGTATTGTCTGCCACATGACTTGATGTGGGATGCGAACGTTGAGGCGCGAGGCCATTGTGATTTGTGTGGTTCGTCGGGATATTGGCTGTATCATCTCGGAATGAGGTGGTAGACTTGTTGCTCTGCTTTTCTGGATCGACGGCGGTGGTAGTAGAATTACTCACGGGGATGGTCGAATCTCTCGAATCTGCGGAATGCGAGGGGTTGCCATGCGCCTTGGATGTATCCCCAAAGCTTACACGATCTAAGAATGAAGGCGAGTCAGGCGAAGTTTTCTTCATCGATGTAGAATCAATGGCGTCGGGGGGAGGTTGATTGGGTGGATGGGTGAGGGAAGGTTGAGAAGAAGGCGGAGGAGATTAGAAAGACTTGCTATATAAGAAAAAGGTGGGTAGAAGGTTGGATGGATGTGTTGAAAGAGTAGTAGTGATGCAGTCGCTGTGGTAGCTGTAGTAGCTGTATCTTCACAAGAGATTCTGAAGAGATTCTGAAGAGATTCTGGAAAGCAAAGAGAACACGAAACGACGGGCACGCCTTAGAAGTACGGCTATCTTTAACCTTGGAAGATGCTGATAGCAAAGGTGAGCGACGGACGGGTTACGCCAGGTTACCTGCTGCAAGGATTCCGACTGCCAAGGCTGAGCTAAGATTGTGCTAGCACACATCCGCCGTAGGAGTGGGGCTCAAGATTGTGGTGAGGCGAGTTAGACGAACAAAGTAACTTGCATGAGTTTAGTTGGATCCAGCTAAACTCGTTGATCCAGCTAAACTCAAACAGATGGGAAAGCCAAGAGAGAGACAAGTTGGGCGTGTTGGCGGATGGTGAAAAGAAAAGATGTGGCGTAGTTGGAATACAAGGACATGGCATCATCACGTATGTGGCTGGATGTGGCTGTGCGCCTTCTGGTCCTGAGCCGAGCAAGGCAACGTGTAATCTTACTCTGTCCCCCTTGTGCATTCTACTTGCTGTTGCTTGTACAAACAAACATTTGTACCAATATCAACGCGTAGTCTGAGTCTTCCGTCACCGCGAATCAGCCGAGGAGCGTTGGCCACCGGCAAATGAGAGACATCGTCATCATAGCATCATAGCATCATAGCATCATAGCATCAACGCATCATCGCATCGTATCCTACTTCCGTATCCTACTTCCGTATGTCTGAGAGCATCGGGTCGAGCGAAATTACTAACCAGGTGTTACTTGTACGTGTGTGCCTGCTTTGACTGCTTTGACTGCTTACCGATATTTCCCTACAAGGCCAGGTCCACCATCTTCCACTATCCTGCCCTTCCCTGTGAGAAAGGAATGCAAACATTCGTCGGGCAAACGCCAAGGTCGGATATTTGGCTGGATTCAGACGAGTTGCCAAGTAACTCCCAGCTTGACTTGTGTTCTCGTCTTTTTAACCGTTGGCGCAACCTTGATTGGATTCTAGCACGGAGGTCAACGTGGTGCTTGGCATGGCAGCACGCGCACCCTAATACAGTCAAAGAAGGTTGACTGTATACGGAAGTCTTCTCATCTTACTAGCGCACCCTCCACCTCCACCTCCACCTCCACCTCCACCCTCCACCCAACAACAACCAAGAATAAATCCGGTGCTCTCTGACCTAGACCATACAAAGACAGCAGACAGTTGGAAGTCTCTCATCTTTACCGTTGGAATAAGTGTGAAACAGCCCATTTTGCCCCAAGACAGATGCCAGAGTCATTGTCGAACGGATGAACTCAATGCTAAGACTACAGACTACTAACTACTAACTACTAACTACTAACTACTACTACTCACTACTCACTACTCACTACTCACTGCATGTTGGTAGCATTGGGCGAAAGTATCATCCAACCATCTCGTCTCGCCACCATCATCGAGATAAGCTGTCAGAAACAACCATAGATTACCATGAAACACTAATCAATGAGGGCTCTAGACACACCTACACATCGGAGATGAATTCACCAACCCTGTCTTTCGCCAACCAACATGTCCCTGACTGCACGGTACAATCAGCCGTGCAGTTACGGACGAGCATACGAGCATACGAACATGCGAGCATCTATCTGTTTGTAATCGCGAGTCGCATGTGAAAGCTATAGCTATCCACATAAAGCACTGAATTTGATACAGCATGACCTTCTCCCAACCATAGGAGTCCGTTTGATAAGAGCTTAGCGGGGGAACCTACAGAAACCTACCTCCCCCTTTTCCCAATACGGAAATCGATCACAAACCCCGCACCCGCATTTCTTGGGGGGCTTTAAAGAAGGTGGGGTAGGGGGGAAAAGATCAACCTCGATTTCGCCCCACGGCCTGTCATAAGGCAAAGAATGCGGGACAACTTGCAAGCGCAGATTTAGTATCTGCTCGCGTATAGCCGCCAAGTGTTGCGCTGACCCCGGGCTATGGAAACGACGCGAAGGGATTGGGCAAGTGCGGTTGAGATGATAGTAGTGAATCACCTGGTAGTACAACATGTGCAGAGGGTGTAGAAAGGGGGAAGTGGGATGGCTGGAATTGGTTGGCGATTTGCGAGCAATGGCGTGCGTGGTCTGTAGCATACAGCCGAGAGCAATATTGGATGAGAAAGACGAGTTCTAGAAAGGTCGAAAAATTCGGGTATTGTTAGGGAGGAGCTTTACATTGCAACCAACACCTCCCAACTTCATGCATGACCTGAGAACTGGAAGTGTGCTACCTCGGCAACGTAATGTCTGGCCCAAGAAGGCAAGAGTTGCTAGATCATGGATATCATGGATATCTTTGATATCTTTGATATCTTTCTAAATGAGGAAGTTGCTGAGTTAAGGACATCAGCATAGCATGTTGGTTCACAGCATGCTCCGCCCTCGACTTCGGAAGCATCATCCCTATGATTTTTCCAGGTTTGATGTTCAAAGCTCACTGACTGAAAGCTTTATAGCCAAGATCTCCTCTGCAATGACCGAGAAGGGTTTATACGACGATACTTGTTCGAATCATGCATCGTAGATAGCCAGTCCAACCATTTAAATTGATACACACTGGGAAGATTACGATAAAGCGTGTATTCACTGAGGATTACTAGGACGGAAGAAATATACCCTACTCATAGAAATACACATGTTGGCAAACTGCTTCTGGGGATATTGAAACAAGATGAAGCTTGAAGATTCCCATCTCGTAGTTCTATGGTTCAACTCCTCGCTTAAAAAATTTTGGTGCAAAAAAAATACAGTAATCCACCCTCACCCCCACCAGAAACTCACCACGGAAATATCACATGAAGCATCACATCCCACCCAAGGAACCCACCATCCACAACCTTTGATCCAGCGATCAGCCAAACCCCCCTCACTACCATGCCCCCCGCAAAACCCATCCCCTACCCCGACGATTTCTCCCACGAGGACGAATACGTCGACTCCCTTCTGCACTTCGCCAGTACCTCCACCATCTTCCAGACCCTCTGCGGCGGGGTGCACATCCTTGACTTCTTCACGCGCGAGCCGAGTCTCTACCACAAAGTCATCCCTCCCGAATGGCAAGCATGGCTACTCTCCTGCCCCTCCATGACTCTCCTCGATCTCCTCATGCGCGACGACCTCTCCCTCGCACGTGAAGACTCACCCCCCGCCTCCCTGCTAGCCTACATCCGCTCCATCCGCTCCCACTCACTCACGCGCGCGGTGCCCGCGGCGCGCCAAAAGCCGCGGGCGCTCCCGCGGCACATCGCGGTTGGGATGGTGCCGAAGAAGATCCACGAGGTGGCGAATTTCGCCGAGTATGTCGTGCAAGTAGCGGATGAGGTGGCCGCGGAAAGAGGCAGTCCTATTACGCATTTTGTGGATTTTGGCAGCGGGCAGAATTATCTGGGGCGGGCGCTGGCGAGCCCGCCGTATCAGAGGAATATTGTGGCGGTGGAGAGTAAGGAGGGGAATATTAGTGGGGCGAGGAATATGGATGTGTTGGCGGGGGTGGCAGCGAGGGAGAAGGTTATGAGGAATAAGAAGTTGTTTAGAGAGATGGTGGGGAAGGAGAAGGGGAAGGGGAGGGGGAAAGGAAAGAGGAAGGGGAACGTGACTGTGGGGGTGAATGGTGGGGAAGGCGGAATGGAGAGGGAAAATCAAAAGGAAGATGAACAGGAGGATGAGAGTGAGAATGAGAATGAGAACAAGAACGAAGAGGAAAAGAAAGAGGAAGAGAGCGAGGAAATGGAGGAGAAAAAAGAAGAGCGAAAGGAAGAGCAGAAGGAAGAAGAGAGCAGAGGAGAAAAAGAAACGAAAGATGAAAAGGGGGATGAAACCAAGAATGAAGCAGAGGAGAAACAACAGACGAAAAAGAAAAAGGAAGCGCATCCAGAAATAGAATACGATACCCGACCCACGAAATCCCTTGCCACCATTTACGCCCCCAGCTCCGGAAAAGGCTACATTCAATACGTCGAGCACCGCGTCGAAAACGGCGACCTCTCTGCCGTCGTCTCCCAAATCCAAAACCTTCAGCTCTCCGCCTCCACCAACTCCCTCAACATAATCTCCGACCCATCTACCACTTCCACCCCATCGCTCGAAACCATCTCCTCCTCACTCCTCACCACCCCCTCCCCCTCCTTAATGGCCATCTCCATCCACTCCTGTGGCAACCTCTCCCACCATGGCATCCGCTCCCTCCTGCTCAACCCCTCTGTTCACGCCATCGCCATCGTAGGCTGCTGCTACAACCTCCTCACCGAATCTCTCCCCTCTCCTTCATCCTCGGAATCTTCCTCTTCCTCCCCCTCCCTCAAACACCCCCTCCTCCGCCCCAATCTCCGCGCCATCAACCTCCCCTCGCCCTCCCCCCCTCCCCCCCCCCCCCCCCCCCCCCCCCCCCCCCCCCCCCCCCCCCCCCCCCCCCC
>JAJCXA010000235.1:0-40387 GCA_026770245.1 Clarireedia aff. paspali H2
TTGTTCCCAAACAGTAGCCTCTGAGGAACCTAACCACAGGATAAAGCACAAGGCTGAATCGGGGTTGTTCCCAAACAGTAGCCTCTGAGGAACCTAACCACAGGATAAAGCACAAGGCTAAATCGGGGTTGTTCCCAAACAGTAGACTCTGAGGAACCTAACCACAGGATACAGTACAAGGCAAGATCGGGGTTGTTCCCAAACAGTAGGCACTGAGGAACACGAACTGTGTACGAAGTATATAAAAGACAATATAGAAGCGATCTCGTATAAGTGTGATGTGTATATTAATATTGCGATGATCACTGTGATGTAGGTGGTGGAGATGAAGAGACGAAGTAGGGATAGAAACGAGATAAATAAGACAATAAGCGGAAAAATGACGGTGATAAATGATACCGAGGATTAGAGGGGAGGATAAGGTACAGTTATACATATTGCAGAGATTACGTTGACCTAACCACACCAGAACAGTAGACGCTATGACTGGGTCACGTGGTGTTACATAGCTACTTGGAAGTTCTCTTGGCGCAGTTGCAGTTGTCTTGTCAGGTGACAAGACAATTTCGCCGTCGTGCTTGACAGGCCTCTCAGCTGGACTCTCGATCGCTGCCGCTTATTGGGCAGAAAAGTGGCAGAAGATGAGAGGCACTTTGACGGGCACATTCATTACAAGTACAGTAGTCAGTCTATGGGTAGAGATTTTTTGAAAATGGCGCGTTCACGCGATGTATGTATGAAGGGATACTACGAAGTATCCCCGATATTGATATTGGCAGGGTATCGGCAGGGTATTGGCAGGGTACTGGCAGAAAGACTGTTGGCTTGAACAGCTGGGGCATTTTTCTTTGGGGCTGACACCTGTCACTGGCTGGATATGAACTAGAAATCAACGCGGAGTTGGCTGTCTTATTTATTGCTATGGGGCAACAAGCTCCAAGTTCCAAGTTTCCAAGTTCCGAGTTCCAAGTCCCGAGTCAACAACCAAACGGATTCCTGCAACACAATACCCTGCAAAAATACTACGAATATGTACTGCCGCACATACTACTTATGTACTATGTATGTTGACATGACAAGTCCCGGACAGCCCAAATCCACAAGTCAGGTACACTGTGGGAAAGACGTTGCAAGCAAGCGGGGAAAGCTCGAGCGTTTTAAGGTGGCTCTACGAAGGGGCCTGTCACGCCTGTGAAGGGCTACCGAAGGGGCAAATAGGAGGCTATATCAGATACCCCAAGTACAGTACGTTGTAAAGAAAGACCGTTTCCGGCAATGAAAATCTAGATCCAACAAGTCCTCTCTTGCTACCAAAGTACTTTGTATATTAGAACTACTCGTAATTGTAATTTTACAAAGTACTGTCCTCGTAACTTGTCGTTCAACTTATCACGTCTGCAAATCCACTGTACTTGGTGCATATGAAAACCTAGGAACCTCAAAGTACCCAAGTAACTTACTCGTATTGTCCGGCTTACGAGTTTCAAGTGACGGTACTTCTATCCGCCATACACGCCTCGAAACAAAGAAAAAACATAAAAATAATACGAGGTTGCACACAACCTTGCATGAAGACGTCGCTTGGTGTCTTGGACCAATGCTTTTTTTCGCAGGATTCTCGTAGGATCGCCATCTGTGAACGAGAACCTCTCATCAATCCATCTTTCACTTTCTTTCTTCACATCACCGTCGAAACATGCGCGAGCCATCATGCATTTCACCCTCGTTCTTTCCGTCCTGTTCCCCCTCACACTCGCTCAATATCCGCCTGTATCGAACTTGACGAGGATCACATCTCCTGTCGATGAGAGCATCACTATTTCTTACAAAACTCCACCAACAGGCACTTGCCAGACGGTTTTTGATTCGCAGCAACAGTATACGGGTTGGGTTAATATACCGGGGAGTTATGCGACGAATACATTCTTTTGGTTTATCTCTGCGAGAGATCCGACGGATCAATTAACAATATGGTTGAATGGCGGGCCCGGTTCGAGTTCTATGATAGGCCTCTTTACAGAAAATGGACCTTGCGAAGTTGTTCAGGAGGCCCAGGGGAAGTTTGGGACTGTAGCTAGAGATTGGGGATGGGATAGAGGGTCGAATATCCTTTACATCGATCAGGTATGTGGACAATTCAACACCACACGGTGGTCTGGTTGCCTATTGTTGGGGAGAGTCGCACCCTGGACGACGGGACTCACTCAAATGCGCATTTGCCAAAACCTCCGGACTATAGATGTTCAAAACCTTCGAATAGGCGGAGGTCTTCCAAATTCAATGATGCTCCCTCATTTTTCTTGCAAGCTAACGGTATCCCTAGCCTAATCAAGTCGGGTTCTCCTATGATACACCCACTAACTGCTCATTGGATCTACTCACCTCGAACCTTTACACTCCGCAGCAGGCGTTGCCGAATTCCCAGCCTGCAGACACCTTCTTAAACGGCACGTTCAGCTCCCTGAATGTGAACAACACAGCGAACACAACACAATTAGCCGGGATGGCCATTTGGCATATGCTACAAGGTTTCCTCGGGGCCTTTCCACAGTATGCGCCGACAAATAGTTCTACCATGGGTGTTCACCTCTTCGCAGAAAGCTACGGTGGAAAATACGGACCTGCATTTGCAACGATATGGGAGGAACAGAACGCGAAGCGCGCAAACGGTACGCTTCCGGCGAAGGGAACTATTGATATAAAACTCAAGTCCCTCGGAATCATTAATGGCTGTGTGGACGACCTAATCCAAGCGCCGTATTATCCTGCTATGGCAGTCAACAACACATTTGGTTTAACCGCTATCAATCCTACTAGAGCCAAGCTCGCGACTGCAAGCTTCTATGCTTCAGGGGGGTGTCAGGATCTCATTACTCAATGTCGCAGCGCAGTAGCTAGACAGGATCCGGCAAATCTGGGCAATGTCTCGAGTGTTAATAGCGTCTGCTCCAATGCGTATAACAGCTGCGTAACAAATGTGATGGAGCCGTATTATGATGCTGGTCGTAGCGTATACGACATCTCTCACCTGTTGCCCGACTCATTTCCACCAAGTACGTATCTGGAATACTTGAACACCGCCGAATTCTTGGCAGCCATTGGTTCGCCAGTCAATTATACCGAAACTAATTTGCAAGTGGTTTCCGCTTTCACGTCTACTGGAGACTATGAGCGACATTCTTACATACCTGAAATAGCTGCTCTTTTGAAAGCTGGCATCCGTGTAGGATTAGTCTATGGTGATCGTGACTACATCTGCAATTGGTTAGGTGGTGAAGCAATTTCTCTTGCGGTGGCAGCAGAAGTCTCTTCCGACTATGCCTCGAAGTTTCCTGCCGCCGGATATGCGCCCATAATCACTAACACCACATACATTGGGGGCGTCGTACGACAGTTCGGCAACTTCTCATTCAGTCGCATCTACGACGCTGGACACAGCGTTCCAGCCTATCAACCCGAAACTGCTTTTCAAGTCTTCGCTCGAATTATAATGGGCACTTCTCTGTCAACAGGAGCGAGTGTTAATCTATCTACATATAATACCACTGGCCCTCTTGATGCCACTCACACCGCGAGCTTACCTTCATCTCCATCCTCTACCTGTTACATTCGCAGTATTCCCGATACATGCACCGGGGATGAAAAGAACATGATTATCGAAGGCAAAGGAGCCATAATCGATGGCGTGTTATACAGCGCATCTTCCGATTACAGCGCCCCTACAAGCACACCTACCGCATCCAGATCTGGCAGCGCAGGAAGTGCATCAGTCACAACAACGACACAGGTCCTTACAGGACTGTTCACAGCGACTGCTACGCCCAGTCCTACCAAGTCATTCGGAACGCCTTCTTCGCAATTCAGTACCGCGGTTTTAATCACTTCTATTTGTGGCTCTTTAGCATTCTCTTTCTTCTTCGCTTGAATTTGGTGACTTCAGCAAGCATGCTTTTAGATCTCTAAGAACATCTCTAAGAACGGATTTATTCACATGGCATCGCATTACTTTACACTTTACAGAAACAGCAGAACCAGATACCGCCATGCATAGATCGGATACATTGCATGTCCACATGGACTGACATAAAGAGAAGACAGCCACCATCTACATCAAATAATGCACAACACAACAAACCTACACTTGCAAAAAAGGAACCTCCGACAAAGTGTCATCATATCGTCGAGCGCATGTACGACCACAATTGTATGTACGAGTATAATAACAACAAACCAAAACCCAGCCCCAAGTACAGTATAGTACAGCACCGACATCGCTCCAAAGAGTCTCGGACCTGCATCTGATATCATTCTAGTTTTTTAATTTTTGCTTTTTACTTTTCTCTTTTCTACGGACTGATGTTTAGAAGTTTCTTTTTTGGAAGGGCGGTTGGCATTTTCGAGAATTTTGCATTGCGCTTGTATGCATTATACCCATCATGTTTCTTCTTTTCGTCTTCTTTCTCTCTTCTTTTACTCTGTTTCGAGTTCCGCCATACCATATTCTACATACACATATACATAAATAACTTGACACAAAGGCGAAACGAGAGGAGCAGAGTGGAGCAGTGCGTTTTGTCTACGAGAAAGAAAGAACAGAAAAAGCTATTCTAATTCGGCGTTCTTTTTGTTTTTGTTTTTATATATTTTTTAAAACTGTTTTATCCTGGTTTTGCATGGAGGTGCATGAAATGGGCAAGGGGAGGATTTTGGTTTGATGGGCATGGGCATGGGCATAGGCATGGACATGGACATGGACAACGTGAAGGGGGAACGGATGATGGATGATGGATAATGGATGAGATGGGGATAGACAATGAATGAATGGGATGGGGATGGGGATGAATTGTTCGGATGATGAATGAATGCTTTGCATTGTATTGCATTGTCGGCACATTGTCAGTGCATTGTCGGTGCATTTTACAGACACAAGTTTGTTGGATGGATAGATGGATGGAAGGAAGGGAAAGAAAGAGAGAGAGGGATGTGCTGCAGGCTAGTGATAGAATTATTGATTCAATAACCACGATGAGAACCCTGCTTGCGTGAACGTAGCTACATGGTGAACGGATACAACCTGGACACGGTGACTGAACCTTAAAAAGCAAGTCTTTCTAGGAATGAGAAATAAGATTCACTATGCATAAGTTGGTAGAAAGATACATGCCAAACGACTGGAATATTCGGATACTCCACGGCTACAAGAAGAAATCTTCTTCACGTCCATGACAAGTCATCAGACCGCAATGAAAACTCGACACCATAGTTGCAGATACTGCAATGGCATGGAACGACAGCCATGACCAGAGAGTAGGAAAACTATGCATTCAACCTATGATCTTCATGTTGTCAGTGGAGGTTCCATCGATAGACAACAGAACTTTGAAAGACAGCAATAAGAGAAAGAAAATGTCAGATCTACAGCCTTGTCAAAGGCAGTCTCATCAATACCAACTTGTGGCTATGTTGACCGTCGTGATAAATATTGATCATCATGTTAAAGGGGGAGAAGTAGGAGATAGTGACTTCTGGACATACATTGAGGCTGAATCCACGTGTAAAGGATCATGGTGTCGATAGCATATTTCAATACTTCAATTAACATGTTGAAGTGCCATAGTGAGAAGCTGAAGGAGGCTAATTAGCAATGAACGCGGATGCATATCAAAGTAAGATAGTAGTGAGAGCATATTCAGTTAAGACAGTCTCGTCACCACCGTAAGGCTTGGACATATGCTTGTCATTTGTCGGTCGATGTCATCAGAATGCTGAAGGCGTGCTGAAGTGCTGAATTTTGGGAAAAAAGGTGTTCGTACCAAAACATATGTCATACACGATTGGATGACTGGATGAAACATTAGCATATGCCTTTGCTAGAACAAACTGAGAAGTTTTGTTTTATAACGAATTCAGAAGGCATGAATGGTTATTTTTGATGGTGTCAGCAACGGTTACCCGGATCAGACTCGTCATCTAAATTTGCTCATCATAAAATGTTGGAGAAAGAAAGAAAGAAAATCGTTCTTACCTTTCAGAACAGTACCCGGTATAACAGCCCGCAGTTCCCGCTCTGTAGACACAAGAATTGCAAAGATGGTTCATCTAATGGTTACAACTCTGATTCCAAGTCAGAACCATTTCGTGACACGGAATACAGCGATATCAATTGATTGAATGTAATCAGTGGGCGAGGTTTTCTAGGCCTGCCGCAAAATGGCTTATCCGTCAAAACCAGCCCCATTTTGGGACTGTCGGAGCCCAGTGCCAATTCATCATTTTGCAGTTGTGCGTTGCTGGATGTATTGAAGTGAGATGTCGTACCTTTATGAACGTAAGTGTTACTAGACTTGAGAGGTCGTCAGCATCAACTCAATTCAAGTAATTTTCATCAATCGAAAAGATTTCCAAAATTTGCTCAGTTACAGCCTTTTTTGACTTCAAAGATCGTAGATCTCAGTCGGTAATTTCCAGCGTGCAAAGCACAAACTGATCATCATCGCAAAATTTGTGTGAAATGGAATGTTGGTGGTCTTACCATTTGTTGGCAGAGAAGTTGTAGCAGGTTTTCAAGAAGACTTCATTGAAGTTTCGCAATACCAGTAGCTATACTTATTGTTAGCAAGTCTCAATGGTAAAGAGATGTGCTCTAGTTAAGAAGATTGTAATCTATATCAGACTGACGTGATACAAAAGTTTCATGCCCCGAAAGGTCAAAGACTCTAGTTTGCGGTTGTTGTTTTGTCATCATATAGATGAGTATGAAGAAGAATTGAGAAGTATAGCTTACCCTTGAGGTTTTAGATTGCGCACCCAGCTCACATGAGCTGAGTTGCGTTGAGAAGTTGTCACATTATGAGAGACGATGTTGGATTGAACATGAGAAGTTAAGAAATTTGGAAGTTTTGTAGCTCAAGAAATTTTCCTCCTGTAGGGCGCTAAACTTTGGCACTAGTGTAGTCTTCGCGCGCCGTCTCTTATGTAATCATATTGTATGCCTGAGGTATTCCGGAGGCTCTCAGCCTCTCCTCCCACGTACTTGTAGCTACTAGCATTTTCGGTAGTCCCAACCTCAGGCTCGGCGCTTTCATACCGCTTGCGCCGGTAAGCTCCCGCTTGTGCCATTTTGGTGGAGTATTCAATGGAATTGCGGAGCTGCATTCAGCTTAAAACCGAACATGTGACGATTGGTCGGCTCTTCAGTTGAAGGAAAAATATTTTGGCGGTGGAAAGAAACACAACATATCCGTCCGAGCCGGAAATTCACGTATCGAGAACAGCCGTCTCAAAATTGCAATTGGAATTGTTATCGTGTGTGTTGTGCAACCGGGAAATCATCGTTCTCCCATTCGAGTGCGCACCTCCCCCGTCCAGGAAAGTACCGGTACCGCGGGGCACCAAAGAATATTGCGGGGCTCAAACAGGTGGTGGAGCTTGTGATGAAAGAAGTCAGAAGGTCTCCGCAAGGATTCAATGTAGGTATGCATATACGTCGATCCGATGAAGGTAGCTATGATATCAGCAAAGGTCAAGTACTTATTTCCCTCTCACTCCTCCTCCTTTCTACTCCTTCCATTACATCGCACTGTGGTTGTTCACTTTGTTTGTAATTGGAGTTTCAGACCATCCAGACTTTCCGTTGCTTCGTTGGAAATCGCCGCAATAGGTAACAAGATAGCTTCCGGAGTCAATCCCGCGTAGACCCGAGGTCCAACATACCACAACAACCACACGATACCTTCTTATAGTTTCCCTTATTTCCCCGCTTCATTCCTAACACCCACATCTACTCATTATACCTTCATTATGACTGCAGGCGGCGACCAAGGCTCAACCGAGCACATCAACACGGACATCGTTACCCTCACTCGATTCCTTACTGAGGAGCAATCAAAGCACAAGGAAGCAACCGGAGATTTCACGTATGTCATCCTTGCCCTTTTGCTCCCAGGTCCCGGACTTTCAGGCAGTACTAACCTGGGCTCAGACTCCTTTGCCATGCCCTTCAATTCTCCTTCAAATCGATAGCTTACTACATTCGACGAGCTACCCTCATCAACCTTACCGGTCTCGCAGGTTCGAGCAATACTACCGGAGACGACCAAAAGAAACTAGACGTAATTGGCAATGACCTCTTCATTGCTGCCATGAAGTCCTCCGGCAAATGCGCCGTCCTTGTCTCGGAAGAAGAGGAAGAAGCCATCTTCTTCCCAGAAAACAAGGGGGCCCGATATGCCGTTGCATGCGATCCTATTGATGGTTCCTCCAATCTCGACGCCGGAGTGTCGGTTGGTACTATTTTCGGTATTCACAAGCTGGCAGAAGGCTCAACCGGTACAAAAGAGGATTTGCTGAAACCCGGAACCGAGCTCATTGCTGCTGGGTTCACCATGTATGGTGCTTCGGCACAATTGGTTATCACAATGAAGGGCGGAAGCGTCAATGGTTTCACAATGGATAGTGCGCTTGGTGAATTCATTCTCACACATCCAAACATGGTGCTACCTAAGAAGCGCGCCATCTACTCGGTCAACGAGGGTAACTCGCTGTACTGGGAAGACACCACCAAAAACTATTTCAACTCATTGAAATACCCAGAATCTGAGGGAGGTAAACCTTATAGCGCCAGATATATCGGAAGTATGGTGGCAGATGCATACCGAACACTGCTGTATGGAGGAATCTTCGCATACCCTGCGGACAAGAAGAGTCCAAAGGGTAAATTGAGAATTCTGTATGAGTGTGCACCTATGGCTATGGTTTTCGAAAATGGTAAGTTTTTCCAACCCTTTGTTTTATGTATGACCAGAAACTGATAATTACGCAGCCGGCGGCCAAGCACTTAACAGCAAGATGGAGCGAATGATGGAGGTTGTGCCAGAGAGTATTCATGATAGGTCTGGGATCTTTATGGGAAGTTGGGATGAGATAGAGAAGGTCAAGTCATTTCATAAGTAGTTGATATCCGGCCGGGTTGTTAGGGTTAGGTTTTATATGGGAAATTTCTACCTTTTCAAGCATCCAAATGAAGTAGTTATCTCTGTTAGTAATGTGACTGTCATTGGTACATTTTCATGGAGTTTATCTGCCTACAAAAACCTCGCGAATTCCGTAACCTATGTCCTCACTCGATCTACGAATAACGATCTATTAAAGTTCTTCGGGTGCAATCTAGAATCTTCATGAAAGACTTTTCTGTATATCATCCTCCAAGCTCAAATGTACAAGGAAAGATGCCACTTTTTTTTTCAATCATACTTTAATCGCACTCCATCTTTGCCAAGTCTCTTATAAGCACTCTTTCTTACGAATTTTTCAAACATATCAACCACCTACCCTTCACGTGGATCACAGAGATCAAACAGAAAGGTAAGACTTTCTAGCCCCCGGAAGTGGTAGATGAACCAGTACAATGTCCCAGATGTTGGGAATGCTGTATGCAGACATTGTGCAGAATCTGAGTTTCTAACACGCTTTTCTTCCGTTCAAGATGCAATGCCCGAAGACCCTGCAGTCATGGTTAAAGCCTTGCCCATCGCTCTGAACAATCGAGTCCACGGCCTAGTAGGACTTCTTGTTCTGGTGTGGGCGGTTCTAGTCGCAGCGTGTCGACTTTGGAATCAAAATAGAAGCTCGGTTTGAGAGGCTTTTTATCTACTCCGGGGTACTTGGTGAAACTAAGCTTGGGGTATTTTTGCCGGATTGACACAGGATTTTATTCAGAATGTGACAAGCTCTGAATGAAGCAGGACTATGGTTGTCATTGGTTGATGCGTAACGGTTCGTTGGTCTCGTATCCTAGAAACGTTAGATGCAGTGTGAGTGGCTCAGACAGGATAGCAACCTCGAACATGAGCACTTGGAGCGCTAGCGGAAGGTTGGGGAAATAGGTAAACAATGTTGACGCCTGCATATTCTCACTTGTTAGAGGCTCATATGATTTGCTATTGGTGGTCATGGCTGAGTGATGCGAAAGGCTCCGGTAAGGAAGAGGTCTTGGAACGGACGAGAGTGGAGATTGAAGAAGGGGGTTCTCGGGTTATTTTTGTTGGCAATGTCGAGGCCTTAGGTAAATCAAAGAGCCTTTGAGACGCAGGAACTGCAAAAGTAGGTACCGGGCAGGCTGCGTGAGACTTTTTGAAGAAGAAGCGTAGAGCTTGTGCTTGAGAGTCAACATCCTGAACTCTCGTGTGCAATCTTCCTTTCTGAATCCTCCTATAATAAACGAGAAAATCATATTTATAGTAGAGAGCGTAGGTGACTGGACAGTTGATAATTGAGCAGCTGATTCACTTATAATGATGAGTCTCGAAAAAAGGAGCCATTGTACGTGACAAGAATTCCAAGTCAATCGTGCCCAGCTTATCCGCAGATAGTTCGTAAGTTGCTCGTATGACCCATCATCCTTCGAACTTGGGGAGATAGTAAATCACCAAAATGGAGTAAGACTTCAACTCGTCGTCATTCGAACACTTTACATCGAGAACGAAAAGCGATATAAGGAATGTCATAATCCCTAGCGACTTGATTATTGGATTCGAGTGACAAGATCCATACGTGCGCAAGCTCCATATTTACTCCTTTGGCTCAATAGCAATCATGCAAGCATTCTGACAACACTTCTCCCAGCGCCCCTCAAACACGCGATGCTCCCTCCGTCTCTTTAATCTTTTCGAACAAGCGCAAGAACACACCCGGATCCTGCGCTCCTCCGACTTCATATTTCCCCTGTACTGTAAAATTCGGCACTCCGCTGATAAGATTTCTCTTCGCCTCCTCAACCTCCCTATCCACCTCCGTTCCTCCCTTGTCGCTATTCAACCACTCATCAACCTCTTTTTCATCCAGTCCAGCTCTCAATGCCGCATTCCGTAGCACTTCGTGACTGGTGATATCCCCCTCTTCCTCGAAATATGATTTGAAAAGCGACTCTACAACTTTCGTTTGCATGGCGAGCGACTTTGACTTCCCTAATTGAATGATTCTGTGGCTGTCCCTCGTAGCACCTGTCTTCCCTCCATAACTGAAATTTATGCCTACGCCTTTTCCAATCTCTGTGAGGCGTGCGAAGGCTGCGTTCGCTCGTTCTTCTCCAAATTTAGCCACATACCAGGCCCGTTTGTCCACTCCTATTCAGCACATTTTAGTTATATATGTGAAATTTACTGAAAGTGTGGGCAGTTTACTACTCACCTACTTTGGGAGCATCTGGAGCTAGGTAGAATGGATGCCATGAGATGTTGAACGTATCGTTCGAGTCAGGATAACGTTCCTTGTATGCGCGAATTCCTTGTTCGAGTTTCTGCTTCCCTACATAGCACCAAGGGCATACCGTATCGCTCACAATAGCTATGTCAAATTGTGTCATTTTCCGGAGCGTCTGCCGAAACATATAACGAGCGCACAAACAGAGAGTTGGGTTGTATATCCGCAAAATTGTGAGGTAGATCAAGAGAAATAATTAAGTAGAGGATTCTGAGAATCAATAGGCAAAGGAAAAAGGTAGGAAATATGATTACTTATCACTATTGTAGATTAGAAATACCTGATGTCAGATTAGAAATCATTCCGAGGCATTTTTGATCAGCTGTGGAAGCTCGCTACAGTAGAAATGGCAACGTCACTAGGGTAAAGTTCTCTGACGCGATTTCGTCACGTTTCGTGTGGATGACTTATGAAAAAGACTGGAGAATGAATTTCGATATTAAACCAAAATTAACTTTTGTGATCTATGTTCTGGTAAGTGTGCATATGGGTTCTCAATGCCAAAATTTCACTTGAACAATCAGATATATGATTAGTACAATAAGAAATGAATAGATCAGGAAGCAGAAATCCGAAGTTGGTCGGATAGTTAGTAAACCACCCACTTGTGCACCACGCAATTATGTCGCCGAATGTGCATGAGAGTTCAATTATCAGACCATATCGGTATTCCTGTTGTCCCAGCGCGCGTGCCTGATTTCGTTTTGTCCACTACATCCTTTTGGTAGCCAATCTTCCAAACCAACCTTAACGCCTACGCTGAATACGAAAGTTCCCATGTACCCGGACCTAAACGACACTTTCTAAGTGATACAATGCAGATATGTGCAAGCAATCTGCCGACGCAGCTCAGCGCTTCATATGTGAATAATCGTTGAGCAGGTGCTGCATGTGCGTGTTCGTGGTACGACCACCCTTCCTTGGTGCCTTTCTTTTTTTCTCCTTCGGCTTTGGTGCTGCCTTGACACGCTTGCTCGGATCTTCGCTAGCTGGCTTCTGGCCTGCATCTAGAAGTTTGCGGACAAGGTCATCCACGCTTGGTAGGTCAGGACTGATCTTGTGCCACATAACCTGAAATTCCGGCTCAATGGGGTGAATCAAGGTAGGGTCGTTGATCCAAACCATTCTTGCATGATTATCTTTCTTTGTCCTCGTCACAAGAATTTTATGCTGCTCCTCCAACTCATTAATCGCCTCTTCACAATCTGGCCATCCGTCCTTCAACTCCTTGACAGCTACGCCCCTAGCATCCGGCTTGCTTTGTAGAAATGATATCAGTTCTGATTTGGTACGGACGTTGATCAGTGGGCGATGTTTGAACGTGCCTGAATCCCAGGCTTGAACCTTCAGCTGAGGATCAGGAACCCATTGAACGGATTCGTGCTTGCGGAGAATCTTAGCAATGAGCTTTTTCTGAGCCTCATCGACATGAACCTGACTCAAATATTCTAGGATTTCTCGAAATGTTTTTGGCTCGTCTTTTTTCTTTAGAAATTCGATAACATAGGTAACCTGCGTAAAGGCATAGTTTCCGTAACCAGTAGCAGCAGGTTGAGAGTAGACGACATTCGTGGGCTCTCTCTTTCTCTTCGCAGAATCTTTGTTATCGGTCTTCGAAGAGTTTGAGGCATTCGAGGGAGCTGGAGATGGGGCGGATGCAGGTGCTGCAAGTGTTCTTTTGTTTGAAACTTTGGCTGACGTAGATATGACGCTGTTCCTGAAAGCTTCTTGTTGCTTCTCGAGATATGAAGGCATACTTGCAAGAGATGCGGCCACTGTAATAATATTAAACCGCTCGTTACGAATATGTCGATTCGTAGGTGGAGATGGGATAAGGATGGAGGATAGAGTGAGAGTACGCTCGATGTGATTTAAGGTAACCCTTTGTCAAGAGTGACGCAACAGCACGATTTAATCCCAGATTTTTGCTACCACCGGAACACAGAGGAGCTTGGAGATTTTGTCTTCGTGCGAAAGATGTGTTGAATTGACTTGAAGATCGTGGTTGCAGAGGAATAGGCAACTCGGGTTTTGAGACAAAGGAATTGGTGAAGTACGGCTTGAATAGTACTAACAATTGAAGCGCGTTAACGATGGTCCGAGCTTCCTCTGCGATCAACCAATTTAAGGTTTCAAGATATTAGTCAGCAACACCTTCTGAAAGCAGCTTCAAAGAATCTATTCCCAGATTCACGAATACCGCGATATTCAAACGTCGCAGGTGTTTTCGTCAACGAATTATCCGGACCACTCATTTTTGAGCCATTCTTACGCTCATGCGACTAACACTTTACCTTATGACTAAACTGAATTGATAGTTGTTGGTTCAGATTGAAGCTTTCTTTGTCCCTCCCCAACTTTCAATTGTACGAAGCAAGCGCGCTCATAGTCTTTATCGATGGTCAACCACGAGGAATAGTTACGACGCGCCTGGAGGAACGTATCAACCATGGCGACTGCAGTGCTGGATGTCGACTATTTGTCGGCGTATCTGAGCGTACCTCAGCAGACACTGACCACGGTTGTTGATACACCCACAGCGGAGCTGGTTCGAAGCGTTCTCGAAGCCGTCACAGCTAAGGCACGCGAACATGACGAGTTGATCGCTGATAAGCTACGAGTTGATATTGAGCTGGAGAATGCTGTCAGAAGCTCTGAGACACGTATAGAAGGTCTTCGATCGACTGTGGAAAAAGCGCAGAAGAATGTTGAAGAACTTCGTACGAAGTTGAATGAAGAAGGTAAAGATTTCTCTTCCTTTCGAATCTGTATGCAATTTACTAATATAAAACTGCGAAGAGAATTTACGATCATCACTCGAAAGCGAACTTCAAAATCTGAAGTCAGCCTCCTCTACATCCAACTCTAACTTAGAAAGCTTGAAAGCTCGAATTGCGACCCTCGAATCCTCAAATCGTGATGCACTAGCGGTCATTGAGTCAAAGTCTACCGCTAACGATGCTCTCTCGCAAGACCTACAGAAACAGCATCAAAAAGGCCTGGAACTCAGTCAACAAATTACTACTCTTCAACAGTCTGTACAAAATGCCAATTCAGCCGCTTCTAGCGCAAAGTTCCGTGAACAGTCCCTGAAACAGGAACTCGAACTTGCCAAGAGGAATAATGAATGGTTTGAGAATGAGCTGAAAACAAAGAGTGCCGAGGCGTTGAAGTTCAGGAAAGAAAAGGGAGCCAGAATCGCTGAGCTTCAGCGATTAAATGAGGAATCTAACTCAAACTTGGAAGCCCTGAAACGCACTGAACAGGCTCTTCGAACAAGGCTCGATGAGGTTCAGAAGAAGGCGGAGGATTCACTTCACAAAATCCAACAACTCCAAGAAGCTGCTGCAAAGACAGAAGAGGGTTTCCGCCAGGAACTCGAAAGCGCTCGTCGTCTTTCAGAGTTGCAAGCTCAACAAACTGAAACCCATAAACATAGGCTAAAGGAAGTCGAAGCAGAACTTGAGAAGGCTAAAGACGATGCTGCTGAACAAATTGGCAGATGTCAGCAGGAGGCAGAGGCAGAACGACAAGACAGGGAACAGGCAGAGCACCGAATTGCTGAACTTGAGGCCGAGATCGATCGACTTGAGGCACTTGTGTCAGCACAACCACGCCCTGGATCAATACCCTCGACCCCAAGACAAGGACTTAATGGTTCTGTGATGGGCAGAGCTGGCTCTCCGGCTCAATTTGGCACACCCGGGTCCCTGCGGAGCAAGTCTGCTATTACGGCTACTCAGGCTATTGACGAACTGTATAAAGTCAAGGGTCAATTGGCCTCGGAAAGAAGACGCAGTGAAAGACTCGCGGCCGACTTGGAAGAGTTGATGCAGGGTCTTGAAGCCAAACAGCCCGAAATCGAAGAGATGCAGGCCGAGCATGAGCGATTGCAACAGGAAGTGGTGGAGATGTCGAAGTTCGTTGACCAGACTAGCAAGGAACGCGATAGAGCAAAGAAAGATGTTAGGAAGGCAGAAAGTGAAGCGTCGACAGCACAAGCAGAGGCGAACATTCTGCGACAACAGCTTAGAGACTTGAGCGCTCAGATCAAAATGCTCCTCTGCGATCTCGATGCAAAGGAAAGAGGGCTAGATGCATTGAGTGCTGCGGAACGAGCACAGCTTGAGCGTCTAGCAAGGGGAGAAATTGGTGAAGAATCTTTGGAAGGAATGACCGATACAGACCGCTTGATTAGCCAGAGACTTACTGTTTTCCGGAGCATAAGCGAACTGCAAGAGAAGAATCAAGAATTGCTTAAGATTACAAGACAATTAGGTGCTCAGATGGAGAGTGAGGAGGCCTTGGCGGCAAAGCACCAAGCTGCCAAGGACCATGAAGAAGTTCAACATCTCCAGATTCAGGTTGAGAACTACAAGGATGAGCTGAAGTCAATGATTACTCGGTCAGAGAGCTATATCAAAGAAAGAGACATGTTCCGTCGCATGCTTCAGCACCGAGGACAGCTGCCACCCAATTCCGATCTCGCGTCTATGTTTGGTCAATCCGTGGATGGAAATGGCAACGGCATCATGTCTACGACTGAAAATGCCGGCCAGAAGGACAATGCCAACTATGCTGCTCTTCTGCGCGAGTTACAAGCTCATTTTGATCAGTATCGCGAAGAACAGACCGTCGACAGGCGAACATTAAAAGAACAGGCAGAGCGCTTGTCATCCGAAAAAGCCGCACTCCAAGCGGAGATCGCGAAGATAAGCAGCCAATTAACGCTCGCCAACGAACGCTATGAAATGCTTCACTCCAACTACACCTTACTACAAAACGAGAACAGCGAATTGCAGAAACGTTCTCAGCTCCTTTCTGAAGCAGCAGCTAAACAAGATCTGCGAACTCAACAAGTGGCCGAGGATCTGATTGAGGCCAAGAGCTTAGTTGAGAGTATGCGCAACGAAAATGCCAATCTTAAAGCCGAAAAGAAGCTTTGGAAGGACATACAGGACCGGCTGAGCCAGGACAACGAGAACCTAGCGAACGAACGGAGCAGGTTGAATACACTCATTGCCAACCAGCAAACACTGCAAAATGAGCGTGATCTTTCGGAATCTGAGACGCGACGCCGACTTCAAACTCAAGTCGAAACGTTGGAGACGGAACTCAATTCCACAAAGCGACGTCTCAATGACGAAGTTGAGGAAAACAAGAAGGCACAACTGCGAAAAGAGTATGACTCGCAACAAAATCAAAAGCGAATCGACGAGCTAGCAACAAACCTTAGCCAGGCTAGGGAAGAACTGGTCGCGGCGAAGACTACTCGGGATCACTTGCAGGCTCGAGTCGATGAACTCATTATTGAGCTCAAGAGCGCGGAGGAACGAGTTGAGGTGCTACAGCCAAGACCTACGCCAAGACCTGGACCTGCTATGGAGAGCACCGTCGATAATGATGCTAATGGAGAGAGTGACTCTCTTACGCGGGAACAAGAACTGGCTATTGAGTTGTCTGAGTTGAAGAGAGATCTTGAGCTGGCGAAATCCGAGTTGGAAAGTGCCAAGAGTCAGGTGGAGCAGTACAAGGCTATCAGTCAATCATCGGAAGAGGAGCTGCAAAGTTTGAATGCAACGCAAGATGAATACCGTGAGGAGATGGACAGGGTGATTGCAGAGAAGGATGCCAAGATTCGCGAGCTTGAACAGAGAGCGGAAGATATTGCTACTGAGCTCACAAATTCAAACAACGAGTTGACAAAACTCCGCAATGACCAAGGCGAGGTTGCTAGGATAGCCGAGGAGCAAAGAGCAGTCCTTGAAGCCGAAATTTCACGCTTGAAGGATGAAGAAGAGAAGCACGCGACAGCCGCTCAATTCCATCAACAAGATCTTCGTGCTCAGGCAGCAATAGCAACCAAAGCTCAACAAGATTACGAGAATGAACTTGTCAAACATGCGGAGGCTGCTAAACTCGTTCAAACTCTACGCGTTGAGTACAATCAACTCAAATCTGAAACAGCAGCATTGAAGGCGGAAGCAGAATCTGCAAGGGTCACCTTGAGCCAGAACGAGGCCTCATGGGAGGATCAACGTGAGCAATTTGAGCGAGAATTGAGCGAATTACGGACCAGACGTGATGACGTGAACGCACAGAATAAGCTTTTACATCAGCAATTGGAGAATGTTAGCGCACAAATCACTGCTCTCCAGCAAAGCCGGTCTTCAGCTGCAGATGCATCGGAAGCAGGTTCGCCAAATGCTGACGTTGCCACTGACCGTAACGCAGAAGGGCTCAGAGAACTCAATACATTTTTGAGACGCGAGAAGGAAATTATCGAAGTTCAATATGAACTCAAAATCCAAGAAGCTAAACGCCTACAGCAGCAACTCGAATATGCTCAATCACAACTTGATGAGAGCAGGTTAAAGCTTGAGCAGGAGAGACGTTCCCACGCCGACGGTGGTCGCAGTTCGGTTGCTCATAAAGATCTTATGGAGAAGCTGAATGAGCTCAATCTCTTCCGTGAAAGCAGCATCACCTTGCGGAATGAGGCACGCCAGGCTCAATCTCAGCTTGCCGACAAGACTAAACGAGTGGAAGAGCTTGTGGCCCAAATTCAACCACTGGAAACCAGGGTCCGAGAACTCGAGCACAGCAAGGAGACAATGGAGGGCGAGATGCATTTACTGCAGGAAGACCGCGACCGCTGGCAGAAACGCAACCAGGACATTCTTTCAAAGTACAACAGAATTGATCCTGCTGAAATGGAGCAATTGAAGGAGACAATTGAGAGCTTACGAAGTGAGAGGGATGCTCTCCTTGAAGGTCAGCAACCATTGAAAGAAAAACTTGAGGCGTTGGAAAGCGCTATGCAGAGTGAGAAAACACAATGGCAGACAAGCCGACAAAGATTGATCGACCAAGCAAAGGACAGAGATCGCAAGATGACCAAGGAGAACAAGGACAGAGCTGCAGAGAGAGATGCTGCGATCTCACAAAGAGATGTCCTTCAAGAACAACTTACTTCTTTGCAAGAGCAAATTCAGACTGTGACCCAGGAAAAGGAGGCGGCCGAAGCTAGGCTTGCAACTCTACAACAAGAACTTGATGAAGTTAAAGCACAGCGTGATCAAGCATTGGAAAATGCCACTCAATCTGTTTCTGTTCCTCAAGCTCCCCCCGCGCCTCCAGCTACTGGCTTAGACAATAACGACGCGCTCAAGCTCAACTCACAACTCGCTGAGCTCCGCAAAGAGCGTGATCAGTTAGTGCAGGAAAAGCAAGCCCTACAAGAACAAATCACCCAGCTCAAACAGCAGCTGGAAGCAGCCAATGCTGAGCGGGATAGTGCTGTCGCTGAAGCAGCTGAAGCAAGATCACATCAGAAGACCCAGTCATCCGACGCCGCAATGGATGATGGAACTGAAGATGGTCAAATCGACGAGCGACCAAAGAGCATGCTTTTAGATGACGAGAAGAAGGCCCTAGAGGCTCGTATTGCTGCTGCTGAAGCTATGGCTAAGGAGCGGGATGATAAGGCGAAGGAGATTGAAGCTACAATGGATGCAACACTGAAAGCACGCTCGGAGAAAATGAAGGCAGCTCTAAATAAAAAGCTTAGCGAATCTAAGGAAACAATGAAAGTCCAGCTTGAGGCAGACTTTAAATTGAAACTGGAGCAAGAGAAGCAAATTTGGCTTGCAGAGAATAAGCCTACTGAACCAACAACCGCCGCTCCGTCGCAACCAGCCACAAAATCAGAGGAAAGCTTCGCGCCAGCCCCTCCAGCGACGCCTAGCAAAGCTGCTGCTGTTGTCGATGGCACAAACCTCAATGACGAACAAGTTCGACATCTTTTGTCCACTAATCCGACAGTCAAGAGCATTCTTGCTAATAACCTTAAGAAGAAGCTTGATATCGAAGCTCAGAAAATCAAGGATGAGCAGGCGAAGGCCTTGGCTGAGAAGGTTGCAGAGGTGGAGAAGAAGGCGGAGGCAGCAATGACCGAAGCCCAGCAGAAGGCCGAACATGCTCAAGCTCAAGCGGTTATAATGGCAGAGAAGAAGACATCTCTGAAACTTAACATGTCAGAGAATAGATTCAAGATGGCAAATGCTAAGATAGTAGTTGTTGAAACTGCTGCTCGAGAGACTCCTGAAAAGGCCGTTGGCGAGGTGTGGGAGGTTGCGAAAAATGCAAAACCACCTCCACCTCCAGCTCCAGCTCCAGCTGCCACACCTGCTACACCTGCCACACCTGCCGCGCCTGTATCAGCCCCTGCACCGCCTGCAGCAGTGGCTGTTGACTCCCCTGCTAAAACTCAGCCGGTCGAGTTTGCAGTCACCGATACCCCAGCTCCGCAATCCAATGGCACGACGGCCAGCAATGATACCGCAGAGGTTAAGGTTGAGGCTGTGAAGAGTGGTATCCCACAAGCCCGACCGCAGACTCCCAGCATGCAGCCTGCCGCCAATGTAGCGTCTGGATTGCCTGTCAGCAATATACCATCCGTAAGTTGCCCTTCAAGAATGTATGTAGTATTTTCTAACAATCATCAGGCACCTCAAGCTGGAAACCAGTCACGTCTACCACAGATGCGTGGAGGTGGTGCTATTCGAGGGGCTGGACGTGGCTTACCCTATCAAGCACGCGGTGGGGCTGCAGGCAGAGGACGAGGTAATGCTGGAGGTCAAAGAGGTGGTATGAATGCAAATGCACCTAGCTTTAGTCCTAATGCACAGTCAGGCATCAAAAGACCAGTCCCAGAAGGCGGACAACAGGGCAACGGTGGAAAGCGTCCAAGAGGTGGTGGGCCAAACTAATTAGGTAGAAAGAGTGGACTTGCATGTATCATATAATAGGGTTGCATAGCTATGGCATGGCCTTCGTGTATTAGATAGAGTAAGCAGACGGGATTTGCAGGAGTTTATGGAAAACATGTACGAATTTACTTGCAATTTATGACTAGCAATTGGGGGCAAAGAATACCAGGACAATACGAAATGGCTGCTATTGATCATTGATATTTGGCCACATTGCTAGGGATGAGCTTCCTCAGCACTTCCACCTGTCTCCCAACCATCTTGAGTTTGAGATCCTCTACGCCACTTTTGTCTGTTCTACGCAATCCGTCTCCATATATCACCGTATAGTCCGGAATGACTTCGTCTTCTGCGACTTCACATAATGGCCCGATCTTGCAATGCTGGATAGAATAATTAGCATCACTACATGTGGCGTTTTAGAATTAATAGAGTGTCTCACTTTCCCCAGGACAGCTCCCCTTCCCACCTTCGCATTTACCTCGATAATAGTCCCCTCGCCGACGCTACTTGCCTCTACCACGGCTCCAACTTCAATAACAACATAGTTCTCTATTACAACACCACCAGCTTGTTCTGCAGAAGGAAAATGTAGCATGCCAACTGAGCTTCGCTCGCTAATTATACACTGACTGCCGATTGTGATGGGCGCAAAACTGCTGTTCAATTTCGCGCGTGGGTGAAGAACAGTATGTGAGTGTATAGTGATCAAATTGGTGCCGATGAGCGAGGCATGATCAGGTATTGTGACGTCCGACGAGAAACTGGTGGGAGGTTTTGGAGGTGGTGGGAGCATAGAACTGCGTTTATTGGACGACATGGTAGGTTCAACGTGTTGAGTTTCGAGCGTTACAATGGCAGATGGTGCAATAATCGCAGAGTAAGTTTTGTGCGTTGTGATGGTCGAGAATTGTAAAGCTGTGTGTGATTAACTTGAACTCTGCCTGCAGGAAGTCATTAGCAGTATAGTAAGTGCTTGTTGTCTCTGAGATTGTAGCAAAGTTGATATCGACACGAACAAGCTCGATGCTCTGTCGCTTACATTCAAAGTGTCAATAAGAGTCTTCGGACTCAAGACATAGGGATCCCGATATACCAGGCAATTATCAGACTGAGGTATTGTAACTATTTACAGCTAAGGGAAAATGCCGGTAGAGAATATATCGAGATTCGCACTACAAATGAAAGTTCTCGGCTATCGACACGATTTTGGAGCTTTGCCGCTTCAACCAATCAAAGTTTCACTATTTCGATGATGACTTGAACTACTCTGAAATATTCATAACTTCGACACCCCCCCATTCCGAGACTCTCCACTCCACAACTCCGCTCAATTGAGCACAACCGCATATCCAACATGTTATCGCGACACGCGCCGTCTGCAAAGGCAGTATCTTCCCTATCCGCCCGTGTTCTACCTTCTGCCACTGCCGCCGCACGATTACCGGCGACTGTTTCTTCTACGCAACAAACTAGAGGGCTTGCCACTGTTCAGGATGCACCACCTCCGCCAAAGAAGACAAAATGGGGTGGATTGAAGGATCAGGACAGAATATTTCAGAATTTGTATGGTCACCATGGTGCAGATCTGGCAAGTGCGAAAAAGTATGGTGACTGGCATAAGACGAAGGAAATCATATTGAAGGGCCACGACTGGGTGGGTTGAGCATGGAAGCTTATTTTGTACGAAGATGATTGACTTTTTTGGTAGATTATTTCCGAAATCAAGGCTTCCGGTTTGAGAGGACGTGGTGGTGCTGGTTTCCCTTCCGGTATGAAATGGGTATGTTCAAAATATCCCACAGTGCATGTTTCACAAGTTGACTGGCGGTAGTCTTTCATGAACTTCAAAGATTGGGACAAGGACAACAAGCCAAGATATCTTGTCGTGAACGCAGATGAGGGCGAGCCTGGAACCTGCAAGGATCGTGAAATTATGCGCAAGGACCCCCACAAACTTATCGAAGGATGTTTGGTTGCCGGCCGAGCTATGAACTGCACAGCAGCATATATCTATATCCGTGGTGAATTTTACCACGAAGCTACTGTTGTACAGCGCGCGATCCAAGAAGCATATGCGGATGGACTTATTGGAAAGAATGCTTGCGGGAGTGGTTACGATTTCGATGTCTATATTCACCGTGGAATGGGAGCATATGTTTGTGGCGAAGAAACATCTTTGATTGAGTCTCTTGAGGGTAAACCTGGAAAGCCGCGTCTAAAGCCGCCGTTCCCTGCCTCTGTCGGTCTTTTCGGATGTCCATCAACTGTGGCCAACGTTGAGACAGTTGCTGTTGCACCAACGATTTGCAGAAGAGGAGGAAGCTGGTTCGCTTCATTCGGCCGTGAACGTAACGCGGGTACCAAGCTCTTCTGTATCTCTGGACACGTCAATAATCCATGTACTGTCGAGGAAGAAATGAGTATTCCACTTAGAGAGCTTATCGACAAACACTGCGGTGGTGTTCGTGGAGGGTGGGACAACCTTAAGGCTATCATTCCTGGAGGATCTTCTACACCCATCCTACCCAAGAGCATCTGTGATGACCAACTTATGGACTTCGATGCCCTGAAAGACAGCCAGTCTGGTCTTGGTACCGCAGCCGTCATTGTGATGGACAAGAGCACAGATGTCGTTCGTGCCATTTCAAGATTGAGTCACTTCTACCGACACGAATCTTGCGGTCAATGCACACCTTGCAGAGAGGGTAGCAAGTGGACTGAACAAATCATGCAAAGATTCGAGAAGGGGCAAGGTAGAGAACGTGAGATCGATATGTTGCAAGAGCTCACAAAACAAGTTGAAGGTCACACTATTTGTGGTATGTATTAGTCTGCTCAACTGCTGTATGGAAATTTCGCTAATAATTCTTTACAGCCCTCGGAGAGGCTTTCGCCTGGCCTATCCAAGGTCTGATCAGACATTTCAGACCGGAGTTGGAGGCAAGGATGAAGTCGTATGCTGAGAAGAATGGAGGTTCGGCTTTGGCTGGTGGTTGGGCTAACGATGCTTTAAGGCAAGGAAGACTCATTTCGCCTGGACAATAGAACTGAGGCGGGTTCTGGTAGTTTGTTAATAGGCGCTGCTGTAAATGTATTTATTGAGATTCAGCAAAGGTGCTTTTTCAATTACAAGCAATTCTTAACGTTAACTTGACCTATTACATCAAGCCTCGTGACGTTAAGGCTTTTTAAGGATCTTGTGTTGCACATATCATGAAACCACACCGCTATTGGAATCCCTGAGTAGACACATATTTCGAGGGGCACTAATGATGGATATCCCTAGCTAAGCGACCAATAATGCAATGCATGCCACCTCAACTCTTTGACTGATCGAAAATAAAGAAAAGTTGGACAAAGAGTACAAAAACAACCGATCCTGCCGCTCTCTCTGGAAAGAAAGATCTCTCCTGTATTCACACGGTATGAAATCAACAACATGCCTCCATCACAGTCCTCGTTTGTGCGCTCAGCTAAGAAGTTTTACAAGAAATTGAATTTGAGGGCCCCGCCGATTGCATCAATTTTTGGCATTGTTGGGGCGAATTTGAATATCATGTCGTTGTTCAAGCAATTCGTTAGGTTTGCTTCGGATGCTGGTATGTATATTCCCTTTCAACTTGGGTCTGCCCTTCTTCTGATGCTTCCAATCTCTTCCTGGCGCCATGTTGTTCTGTTTTTCTCCCAACCTCCTCTTCATCACGTGACATGCGTTCGCATCCACTTTACAACTACACCCACAGAAACTGACATTGCATTCATAAAGCCGGTCTGGAAAGAACTCTTCGATTAATTCAAGCGTTATGTCAGACTCTGGCTTTTTACCCGTGGCTATTGGCTGCGTTGTTGATGGGGAGAGGAAAGACGAGATCGAGAGCGAAATGGGATTGGTGGGGGGGAAAGGGGAAAGGGGATTTGTTTGCGGATGTACAGGAGGGATTGGGGAAGGCTAGAGGGGAGTTGGTTTTGGGTAAGTGTTTCTGGAGGGGGATGTGTGCGTTGAGGATTGGGAGATGAGGAGGGCAGAAGTTGGGCATGGTTTGGTTTGGGAGGTGGGGGGGGGGGGGCGGTGAGGGGTTGGAGGGGTAAAATTTTGCAGTGGGAACATCATGCTAATTGGCCTTGGTGTATAGGAAGACGGTATTTGCGATTCTTCCGCTTCGTGGGATGTTTTGAGAAAGCATGGGATATCTTCAAGTACGACAGTGGATTGAGGATGTTGATCGGTGTTGGGAAGTCAGGGTTTTTGGGTGCTTATTTGCTTCGTAAGTTGTATTCATCTCAACCCCCAACAAAAACCATTGCTAATCCGTCTGTGTAGTTGAAAGCTTGACCATTGTAAGTTATTTCTAGCATGGCATCGATCCAACGCAGTACATAAGACTACTAACACACTCGCCTCAGCTCGACATGATGGGCGTCTGCTCCACTCCATGGGCAGACTTCCTTGTAGTCGAAAGCAACAAATTCTGGTTCTATGCACTAGTCGTCTCCATCGTCGGCGAACTCTACGAACTCTGGTACATCTGCTTTGGCAACTCTCAGCCCGCATCTACTACCAAAACCAGAACATCAGAGAAATCATCAGCCGCTAGTTCAAAAGAGAAAACTAAGAGATCGTGGGAGAGAAGATCGAAGATTAAAGGAAGTGTGTTGAGAATCGTGACTGATGCGACTGATCTTTTGGTTCCGGGTGCGGTTACCGGTTGGATACCGACGGATCCGGGGGTTGTAGGCATTGCGACGATGATTAGTACGGTGCTGAGTTCGAGAGATTTGTGGGAGAGGGCGGGAAGGAGGTAGGGATTACAGGAGGACGAATGGGTATATATATGAATGGGATGGATAGACGAACAGATTTCATGAGATATGAGCAATGTTGATGGGTGATGGGTGGTGTATTTTATATAAAAGTTTCGCTCCTGACGCCTTTTTAAATGAATGTATGTGGTTTCATTTTATATGACCAAGGTAACAATTTCTGTACAGCTAAGAAAGCGTACACATCTTGAGAACGAGCACCGTGCAGCTATGCCTATCATATATCATGCATGTAACTCGATCAAATCGTAACGATCATAAGGGTTGAACAGATAAAACATCAAATCTGTCCAATGCCAAGAAAGGAAGAGCGGACAGCATCGAAGCTCGTAGCCACTTGGAAGGTATTGCAATGTGAACTCTGGTTATTTATCGAAGAGGCCACCCTGCCCACCAACCCCATCGTAGGAGATACCTTACACCATATTCTCCGCAGTTAGTGGCACGGCAGGAGCAACAACGGCATCGTCAACATCACGATACTGCAACATCGCATCACTACTACGCTCCTTATGAAACTTGAACACGAGAGCGAAAGTAGGGTCTCTGATTGGAAGAGCGATGATATATTGCAAAGCCCTATTGCACAGCAACAGTCAGATGTGGCACCCGGATTTTACACTTTTGAGATAGACTTACATGACTGTGAAAGAGAGTCCAATTGAAGAAAGCACACGGGAAGTACGATGATTATGACTCACTCCGACAATCATGGAGATCATAAGACTAACGGCGAGCAATACGTCGACGACATGTGTCGCGCTTGCTCCATTCGGTTGCACGGATAAAGTGCGTCTCCAAGCACCGCAGCTGATCTCGATGTCGACGTGGAAAACCGAGGAGATGAAGCTGTGGAGGATGCGGAGGACGTTGAAGACGATGCCGAACATGAGGAAGACCTCGGCGGCGATGAATTTGTTGCCGTATCCGTCTTTGATGAAGAGCATGAAGGCTGGGAGGGCCATGGCGAAGTTGGCGGTGCGGAGAATGAGGACGTAGTTAATGGAGAGATGGCAGGTTCGTCCTGCATGGCTGGGTTCAATAGGATAGAGGGGGGAGTTGAGGGGCATACGTTCGCTGTCTGTGGAATCCCTTGGGAGAGGTTGGTAGGTTGGTGAGCCCATGATGAAAGGGAGAGTGTGCGTAGATTGATTGTATATATTTAAGTGAAGCTTTGGTGTATATTGTTTTGACAGAAGCAACAAGAGTCTTCTATGCGAAGAAAGAAATGCTCGAGACGATATCAATTACTGATATTCTCTAGGCAACCAACATATGATCGCTGGACCAGTGTTGTTCAGTGTACGTGAAACTAGGGTTACCGCTCACAAATAGAAAGGCTGTGCGTGCTTCATAATAAAAACGCGTCTTCATTGAAGAAGGCAGGCAGGTTCTGACTGCAGTCAATTGGCTATCTCATCCCTAACTGTTAGAAGTGATGGACGAGAAGGATTAGGCTGTGCGTCTTACCACAGCCACAATCTGCGAGCCTTCCGATCCTTGCAACCCCTGATGCATCACCATAACTCGTTATTCCTCCAGGACTGGTTTTAATTCACGTTGGATCAACGAATACGTTGCTCTGCATTTGAGAGCCCCGCGCTCTGACTTCTCATTGGGCATTAGCAATGCTGAGTGCTTGTCGACTCACATGACTCGGCAGCATTAGGAAGCGTGCCATTAGCAATGTGAGAGCAGGTTGGTGATGTCCTTTGCCCCAGTCTTCATCTAGCACTGAGGGGCTCTCTATAGAGCATACATTAAATTCACACTGTGCACCTACCAGCTGGACTGACTTGAGCTAATCTTCAAATTCGTATATTTCCACCCCGCTCAGCTTGTCCAAGCAACTGCTCCTACAGCTCTGCTAATTACCAAGCAAATACTTGCGTGCAGTAAATCTACTGCGTGTTACCCTCAAGAATTGGTATATCCGTCATGAATAGTATCCCCCAAAAAAATAAAAGTAAAATGTAAATGTACCCCACGCTAGAATATCTCACACAAGGAAACTCCCACTTCCGACACCGATTGGCACTGGTATTTCGTAATCCCGTCAATAAGTTAAAAAAAAAACACCATTTAGTAAGAAACAAGCAAAGAATCCCTCGCTATGCATGAAATACCCTGATATGTAATCCATCAGTCCAAAAACGCCCGCCGATAACCTCAGAATGAACCGAGGGAGACGTGAAGATGTAGGATATGATGCAAAGGAGATGTTGCAAAAGCCATGCTATAGTACGCCGTAAGCTCTACTTCCGAGGGTCTCATTGAGCTCCCATGACCGACGTTCGATTCCACACACCACCATAATCAATTTCATTAGACGTTTAAAATCGTACATTCATGGTCCTGCCACATCGTCGTCTACAACGACAACCCTCTCGGATTCATCGTTGCCAGGGAGAAGAATGCGGTGACCACGTTCCGACGCCGGGACACCATCGCGGGATGCGCCGAAATCAAGGACCTGCACAATTTGTTAGTCAACAGCACATGACTGTGCTACGGACATGGTGGCTTACCTCAACATATGTAAAGTTATCCCTCTGGACTGCCGCTACGCATCTACGCTCATCAAATTTGACTTGCCATACACCACTCAAATCAGCCAACAAGTCTTTGATACACTCGCCAGTCTTAACGTCCCACATTTTCAGGGTGCGATCAGATCCAGAAATTACTTTCTGTCCATCATGTTGGAAGCAAGTGATTGCTCCGGTGTGAGCACTCAAGGTACTCTTACATACACCACTCTCAGGGTCCCAGATTCTCAACGTGGAGTCAGCAGCAGCTGAGACAAGACGCTCATCACGTAGATCCAAAAGACCGACCAGGGACGTGTGTCCTTCGAGTGTGAAGAGACATGAGCCAGTCTCGAGCGACCACACCTTAACGAATGTATCCATCGAACCACTAATGCATCGATTGCGTTTGTGATCTAGTACGACACTGTAAACCTTCGCATTGTGTCCTATCAGTCGATGGAGAACCTCCCCAGTGGAAATTTTCCATACTCTTACGCTGGAGTCGTAACTACCACTGACCAGCGTGTCTTGGTGCGCAGCGATAGCACGTACGGAATGTGTGTGGCCACCCAAGACGCGGACAAAGTAAGGGCAGTCTGCATCATTCGCTGGCGGGCCTGTTTGAATATATCGCTTGTCCCCTTGTTCTGGAAGCCTCCAAACGCGCAATTGAGAATCTCGAGAACCAGTGATAATGAGTGGTTTTTCAGGAACCATGATAGGCTTCCCGCTCGGTGTTCTGCCCGCCTCAGTAGGCATAAGAATCTGTAAGCATCTCACCGTGGAAGTGTGTCCATGGAAGACCTGAGTACAAAGGCCCTTCTCAATGTCCCAAACTCGAACCGAACGATCAGTTGAACCAGAAACGAGAATGTTTCCTTCATACTGTAGGGCCCAGACACCTCCGTCATGTCCCGCGAGCTTTTTACGCAGTGCCCCAGTTTTTGTATCGTAGACATGAATACAAGTATCATCACTACCAGTTAAAATTTTCTCATCGTCAAATTGAAGACATGTGATGACATGAGCCGGGTGGGCCTTGAATGCCATGTGATGGGGTTCAACCTTACGGTTTGTCCAACTGTGGCGGAGGAAATAGTGTCGGCGGTACAAAGATTTAAAGAGGTGCAGTTTTCGCAACTCTGGCAGGCCTAGTTGAGGATCAGGAACCGCTAATGCAGCAGCACTGGCAGCGCTCATAGGACCCTCAGATTTGTGATATCTCGCGGTGTGTGGATATTTAGCAATGAGTTCCTGTGCTCTTGCAGAGAAATCATTACCTGTGGCTCTTCGCTTCACACGCTCTGAACCTGTGCTCACGGTTGGCCGCTTCCGCTTACTGACAACTCGTGGTCTCCTCGTCGAATCATTTCTGCTATACCCAGCGATAGAAGGCTCCCCATCGATTGATTTCGTGGTGTCTTTCACACTTAGATCCATCTCATAGCCATCCGGTCCGTAGGGATCCTGCCACGCCCAGCCCTGGTGTATCGCCCGCTCAAGCTCGCCAGCTTGAAGCACAAACCCATCACGATCGAAAAGCTCTTTCCAACCTGTTTCATTCGAGTCGATGACATTCCTCCATCGCTTAGATACCTGCGCAGCACGGCATAAATCTCGGTGATCTAGGTAACTCAGAATATGAAGGCTTAATTCCGTCGGAAGTTCGTCGAGGAAGTCGCACTTAAGGGCCGGGTTGACGAAGTTTGCCACAGCTCTAAGTGTCTTTTTAGAACACCTCCGGCTCAATTGATACATCATAAGTGTCTTCATTTCGTTGGGCATCGAATCAAACGTCTCCAACATTGAACCAATTTCCATGACCGTGGAGAATTGCGTATGAAGGCCTGCAGAAGAGCGTTGGGGTCCCATGTTGGCGCCTCTTGTTTTGGGTACGCGAAGTGTACATTCGTCCATGTCCTGGCTGCCAGCAGGCGGGCTTGCTACATTATCAACACCATCAAATCCGGTAGGAGCATTGGGGAACATATCGTCAGCCTGTAATTCTGCCGAAGTGAAGGTTGGGGAAAGCCCTGGACTTGGCAGACTAGCATTTTGAGCTGCTGCCGTATTTAGATGAGGGCGCTGTCCTTCAATAAAATTTGTTACCGGGAACTCAGAAAGCTCAAGATCAGATTCTGCAACTGGTGGTGTAGCAACGGCACTGTTAAAAGCCTCTCGGGTAGCAGTCTGTGATGGACTAGCTGGGTCCTCAAAAGAATCGTTCTGACTTAAACCCGATTGTGGTGTATAGGTGCTGGCGGATAATCGAGATGCCTGTGGCCGTGGAAAATCCCTGGACGACTCTACTTCTGACATATCAGGAGTGGCAGGGAGATCGGACACACTTATTCCGAGCGCTAGATTGCGACGTCGGCTTTCCTGAAGTGTGTCTCTCGAATGGCCTTTACGGAGTTCAGGTACCTTGGAGCTGCTTGGTCTTGAGACGTTCTGCATCGCGGATCTATAGCGATGATTAGATGGGCTTATCGTCCTCAGCGTCTTCTTGGTATCATTAATTGCTCCATCTAGTTTGCTCGGTCGTTCCCATTTATCGCCATCAGCTTGGTCTAGTAAGGGCGGGTAGGATTTACGGAGGGGGGATCTCTTCGCACTCTAAAGATACTCAGAAGTTAGCCTAAGATGTGCAAACATTATTATTTATGGAGCTGGTCAAACCTCGCGCACGACACTCCGGAAGTCATCCTCCCCAAAATCAATCCGCTGTCCGTTGATCTCATACGAAAATTTGGCAAGTTCTGGCGGCGTCGGTTTTAGTGCGAGTGGATATTCTCTCGCATCGAGGGAGTCGAGTGATCGGGGGCTCTGGAAGAGTAGTGGCGGGTATGATCTTTTAGTTGTAGTGGTGGTTGTGACGGTTTTTGTTTCTATACAATCCGCAAGTTCAACTTGTAACCTAGAGGTGCATTGACCCGCATCGTCTGAATCTTCCCACCCAAGAGAGACGGTATGGCTTGAGCGAGGACGTCGAGTCTCCACGCTGTGTTGTAGCATTTTTCCATTCGAGACAAACGGACTCGGGGAGGTATCAGGTACGAATTTTGGGCTGGTAGACTCTTGGGAGGTTTGTGTCGAGGCCGCTCGTCGTTTGCTATGAGGTCTATGTGGTGAATCCATTGCGAAAGATGAAATGAGCCCAGTGTGTGTGAAGTAGGTAGCCACGAGTGCCACGAAAGGTCAGGACAAAATGCTGACTGGCCCCCTCTCTTTTGACCCTAAACGCGTTTTTTGACACGAGGCTGGTGACAAGCGAAGTTTTCCGCAACCTTTATTCGACCCCTATAAGCCCACGAGACCGACAACCATAGTATAGCCCGAGTATGCCAGGTCTGTGAAATGTATCGTGAACGTGGCGGGGACGGTTGGGTAAATGTTCGTGCAGAGACACAATATGTGGGTTCGATTAGAAGGCGAGGTGCAAGTGGTCGGACTTGGGAAGCGGAATGAAGGCGTTAGACGGAAGTCGAGGTCTATTAGAAAAAGGAAAGAAAAACGGTTTTGCAGAGGAAATGATCGGAGTGAATAGTGATGTGAAAGAGATTCCTCTGCAGCGTTTGGAAAGTGGAGGTGGAGATTTCCAAAAGCTGTCGGCTATCCCGCTCAAAATTAGCGTGGATCAATGAGCATGCGACAAGCGCACACACAGTACGTACATGTTCATGTGCTCGAGTACATGACAATAAAAAGCTGCCCAGGCGTCTAGGGCTACACTGTCTACTTTTGTTCTTATGCCGGAGCGACAAACCGACCGTGGAATTCTTTCGATGCCCTCCAACACGTTGTTTCTCTGCTGCGATATCCTACCAGCCCTAGAATTGGTTGCAGTAGTTCTATCTGAGCTCTAAATGTCGCCGCTTGCTTTGTTGCCACTCGTTTCGCATCTTCATGGAGCTTTGGGCATTTGCTATGGCTGCTGCAGAACACACAGAATGCAGAAAAGGAGGAAGCATACAGAAAGCAGTAAGCAGGCACATTATCAAGCGTCGCCCTTTATACAAATCAGACTGCCGGTCATTCCGAGGGCGCCGGGACTTTGGATGAGTGAGTGTACGGTACTTGATACGCACTCATGCAGCTGTACAAGTCGTACCTGTATCTGACGGGATGAAACGCCTTCTACTTCCGTAAGACATAAAGAAGCGTGTTAAGCGTGACGAGCCTCAATTGATGCTTGGTTCATGGTACATTGCTCTCTTGCGTTGGTTCAAATGTTGTCGGCATGGATACCTAGTAGCCATTGCATTGCACGCCGCGGGCAACCTCTATTAACCCCTCCTTCGTGTGTCTACTCTTATCTACCAAAAGTGGCCAGTTTCAGCCTCGTACGCAGGTATCTTTGTAGTCGTACGCAGGTATCTTTGTAGTATTAGAACTCAATGTGATCAAGACTACAGAGCCAAGGAGGCGATCGGGCCATTTCGTGTATTGAAAATTTGAAAGTGAAGAGAAGTATAGATTGCAAGATACCTACTACCGAAGACCTACCTTCCTTAAATGTTCCTGCGATCCTCCTAACTATACTTCTTCTCGTCCTGAGCCATCTCCCTTCAATGCCTACATCCTACTCTATGTTATCTCAAATTTGAATGCTCTGTCCCATTCTTTCATTTCAATCTATCCTCAGCCCAATCTCAGTCATTTCTTAGTAGTTTACACTTTGATACATGCGAATGATATACTCAGCGTACAGCCATACCCCACTGCCACTACCAAATAGAGTCAACATTTTCGGATTGCAGGCTACTTGAGCTCTGCACCGAATCTCGTTTCTCAATCATGGGACCCAAATTGCTCATGCGTCCTGCAAAAGGAAGACCACAGCCTCAGCCTGCCGTTAAAGCCGCTCCCAAGCCTGTCCCAAAAGCTGCTCCAAAACCGAAAGACAAAGCCGTGGCTCCAGTTGAATCCGCGAAGCCCATACAGGACGTTCTCCTTACTCAGCAGCATAGTTTTGAACTTGTCAAAATCGGTATCAATGTCGCTGTGGGTACCTTGTTCCGCAAAGCCTCATTCCGTATTCTGCAATCTACTGACTATTTACTGTCAGATTAGTCAATATGTCTTCGCAAGGTACGTCAAGGAAGTTCTTGCTGTGAATACTGCTAATACCATCCTATTTGCAGACAGTTCTTCCCGAGCAATGTCTACCAGACACGAGTGTACGATGCGTCAATTAAAGGCTATGATTATGAGATGTTTATGAAGGGTTGCAATGTGCCTACAAATTTCAACCACAACAATGCAAGCAGAGATATCATATCGTTCAACTCTGTTGTTCGGGGTTCTGGCCATCCTGGCGTTGAAAAGTTACTTGATTGGCTGGTAGTGAACGTCTTTGCGTCGACGAGACGGATACCGCTGACATGCTTTAGGAATTTGGTGTCGCTGCTGCGGTGAAAGATAAATGCCTCGCGAAACTTCAGCTCTCCCTATACCACAAGGAAGTTGCACCCGAACATCTTCTTGAAGCCTTCACGATGAGCTTTACATACAACGAGAATACTACCGGCATCCATGTTGCTACGTCTACGTCAAGTCGACCCAGTAACAAGATCGAACTTGGGCAGGCTCAGGAAGGCCTAAGGGATCTCATTGTACAGGTCATGAACAATACCCAACATATCGGATGTAGATCTAGTAAGTATACATTCCGCCTTCGGAAGCTGACTACTTCAAGCTAATGAACAGCGCAGCTGGGCACAAAGTGAGTATGCAGTTGGTGTATAACCAGAACGAGCCTCCTCAGTCCGAATATCGTGGTTTTTGTGCTGGGGGGACTTCTTTGTTAATACCAGACAAATCCGGATCATTGATTGGTAACCTGGATACGGGGATACACAAGTATGGAAATGCTGAATATTGGAGAAATCCAGGCTAACAGTTCAAGGCTCTCCATGGCATACTACAATGCGCAAAGGTCTGCATCTTATATAAGAGACATTGATGATGCTACTTCCGAGTTAGGTCAATATCTACCCAGCATGGGACATACTCGAGCTTCTTCGATGGCCACGACCAGCGAAGGAACGCAACAGACAACTATACAGTGGCTTAATCGCATTGTAAGTGATAGGTACAATCATGTACTTGCACAAATCGGCCAAGCTTCCCACTTCCTCGCTTACTTCCCCAAAACACGTATCTGATGCCCTCTATGCATTGGCTGACAAGTATTACTAGTCTCGCCGCAGAGATTCAGGCTGTATGGACACACAATCAGTGCCAGAGCCGGGTCCTCTGGTACCAGGTTCTGGGGCGCCGGCCAGTTCTAATGACTTGGAAGATGGGGAGATTGTTTGCGAGTGTAGGAATAACGCTGACGAGGAAAATCTGGTAAGTTTATGCTTTCAAGCTCAAAAGAACATGGCTAAGATGAAGATCCAATGCATGAATTGCCGGGACTTCAGCCACAGTCAATGCTATGGATACAGAGTTGGAGGAAAGGAGCCATCGATCACAAACTTTCTGTGCTATAATTGCATTTGCGAAGAGGATATACCCAACATTGCACAGCAGATCTATCCGATCGTGATTCGCAGACGCGCCATTTACTACCTCGAGAAGTACGGCTTCGATTTCGTAGGTCTTAGCGATTACATGGGTAAGTCTTTACAACAACTGTTTGTCTATGTATGTAGCACTAACCACAAGAGCAGATCTGATGATGGAGCAAACAATGGAATTGGTTGATTCATTGGTGTCAGAAGAAATCATTATGAAAGACTCTAAATCTTCCCAAGTGGAGTTCTGCTTTGTTGACATTGAGAAAATGCGGCTCAAATACTTCGACCCAACCAAACATATAACCCCTTCCCAACTTGTAAGTTCTCCTTTGTAGGGCGGCTGTCGGAAGTGGCTGAAAGAAAAATCATTGACGGTTTTATAGATCGCTAGTACAGCTCCCTGTGAGGGGCGAATTTCTTCTAGTCAGGCATTAGCCAGCGAGGACCAAGAACCGCTTGAGTCTACACCGAGAATACAACGATTTAGTCAACCACACAACATGCTGCAAAGCACGCAATCATTTGATGACGATAGAACAATGACGCCAAGTTCTCTGAGAAGTTCTTCAATGGGATTGTCTAGCACTCGCAAGCGTCTAGGTAATGACGTTCCACCTAATGCTTCTAAAAAGCGCTGTTGCAGAGAGCTTCTGGCAACCAGTCCTTTCAGTGTTCGATCAACATACCCTTAGTAGGGTAATAAATCAAAGTACTATACTCTGTACTCATAATGTGAAATAGGGATACACTGTCAGAAATTGCAATTTGGTACAGGCATATATGTATATAGCTTCACATGACCTCGCTGGCTGGCGATCCGATGAAATTAAAAGCTCCAGAGCGATGGCTCCAAAGAAAGATCGAGTTGTTTTGAGTCGTCAGTGAAACTTAAATATGCACCCCTGACAGACCCTTATTTGTGTTTCAAGCTGTGGTTCTAGTACAAATTTAGTGCACACAGCAGTGGGAGATCTTCATGCTCGGGTAGAAGGCAGCGTAGGAAGCAAACACTGTAGAGTCTTACTCCAACTTTACTGGCATATAGCATTGGATGAAACAACTGGTGTATCATGTCAGCCCTGAGGTTGGTAGACGGAAAGGTCTAGACGTTCTGACTGAAAGTATCCGGTGTGAAGGAGCTTATGAATTGTGCTGAGCTTTGTGTAGGATGCGTACATCGCTCCATAGAGTGGGCTGGCAACTCGGGACCGAGATCTGATATCTGCCAGCGTACAAATTGTTAAAGATATGCGTTCCTTGGTCTAGTGGATCCGGCGAGAGATGCGAAATTTGGGCACGATGATTTCGACACGATGAGATGAGATGAGATGAGATGCGATGAAATGAAATGGGTGGATTGGGGGGAGGGGGAGGGGGGGTGAGAGCGTGGCTAGCAGCATACTGCAGCATGTACTCGGTGCTGGTGGAGTTCCTTTTTACGGGGCCTTTTAACACAGTACTGTATAACCAAGTAAGTTTAACACAAAAGTTTGGACGAAAAGCTTGGTGGCTAGTTATGTTTACCCGTTCATGTTCATTCGAGAATAGAAAACGTAGAACCTCGGATACGGGATACGGTGGAAGCGCTTTCTACTATTGCGACTCACATCCGGGTCAAAACGTGGGTACGGAGCGTCCTTCGCACGCCTATTTGTGGTGGAGGCAAAACTCTATGGGAATTCTGATCGGCTTCTTGGTGATCACAGTGCGTGCGTGCGTAGCAGGAGCACTGGGCATGTTTTGGTTAGAGACACTGGGATACAGCAGAAAGGGGGTTGTACTTGGTACGGTATCCGTCTGCGGGGAAACTCAGCTCTCCTATGGTCCTATGGTCCTGTGCTGTGATGTGATTCACCTGCAAGCATTCCCATTCGAAGATGGGGAAATTCAGGTGAGCACACGATTCGCTAGCCACTTCGATAGTGTCCTCCTGTATATATTTTATTCTGGAAACGCAGGTGACGATTAGTATGCATTTTCTCGCGGTAGATTGGTTTGCTGAAGCTAAAAGAAATGACAGCGGGATTGTCGTTAATTGCTTTTGCGGTCCTTTCCAGCTGCGGCTGTCTTGCGTGCAGTGGCTGGGTTTTTTACGAAAAGTGTGTTGAACGGTAGAAACATCTTAACGAGAACTTTGGACGGCAGCATGAAACTATACGACGACCATGGAGAGACCGAGCACTCGGCCATTTTTGCTCTTCCTCCAGACGTCCTAGTGCACTCACTCCCAATGATACCATACCAGCCAGTCCTGTACTGTACTGCCACCAAAATGACCGACTGGCTTTGCTGCCGGGTCCAAAAGTCATGTCTCCGCCCAAAGCGGGCCGCCTCTGACGTCCAAAATTCTCCTCAAGAGTCCATAATTCTCCTCAAGAGTCCATTCTCGATCAAGCTACGGAAGTAATGCCAGACAATCCCAGCGAGCCCAGGTGATGCCCTTCTACTAGTGACTAGCCAGGACCGCCCTGACAGTGCAAGACTTTATCGTCAGCAACCCTGAACCTGATCCTACACTAAGGCCAGCCAGTCCCAATCATGTATCGCAAAGCTTGCAGGGTGGTAGCAGGGTGGTAGCAGGGTGGTCGCAGGGGAGACTCACATTTTGGTTCAAGGATAAGGCCTGGCAGAGATTGCAATTTGACCCAGACGTTCATCCTACATCTCGAATTGTCAAGGTGAAATTTCCGATCGATTAACTCCCAGGATTTTTCCGTTCCTTTTGCCATTGTATACTTGGATGATTTGTTCTGTTCCGGCATGATATGAGCCATCCTTCGCCAACCTCACCGTATTCTCTGCTTTGATCGGGAAGAAGTTCTCAATAAGTCAAGCAGATTCGTGAGGAAGGAAAAAAAGTATCGCAGCTTGGAGCAGCCGCCAAACACATTGTATGCCTGCCGAATAACAAATCCGGACTCGAGACCTCTAGCGGCATTCAGAAGTCCCCCTACGTCCTTTTTCGATTGAACGACATGATGTCTCATTGACAAACGATACGGCGGCACGAATGAAAACATCTACCTACGTCCGCTCCGCATAACGGCTCACACCACTTCCACGAGGACATTGGTAAGGCAAAGCCGATTGCATCCGGATAAGCTGTACCACTCATCACCTCGGTCGCTTCATTGACGAAGATGGGGCGCAGTTCGAAATTCTCCTTCCCCATACCTGGGCGCAAGCGCAGTTTGAGTAAAGATCCGGCGTTCCTACCGACAAGGACAGCTCATACGGGCCTATCGAAAGCGGAGCAAATATTAGGGACAGGCAGTGTCGTGCCTGGAGAATGGAGGCGGCCCAGTTCGAGAGCAAGTGGGATGAGCATTGCAATTTCGGAATCTACACATTCGGCAATATCAGCTAATGATAATGGAAGTGCTAATGAGCAATGGGATGGAGAATCGGCGGTTTTGCCAAAACGCGAAATGCTTGGACAGAAGGCCTCGTCTACTGTATTGGGTCAGCGTTTTGGTGACGATATGGCTACGGAGACATCTACGGTACACCGGTTGAGGAATGAGGATTCTACATCGACGTTGAAATCACACTATGATCGACATAAGTCACCCCTTGCGATATCGCAACAAACATCGGCTTCTTCCTCACGGGATATGGCTCTGCGGAAAGGACTTCCAGCAGCAAGCAATCGAAGCCCCTTGCTTCAGGTTGATTTTGCTGATCCCTGGGACCAAGCTGGTCAACAGTCGGCAACGAATGACCAAGGCTTAGTAGATGCCGATCGCAAGAAATCAGGAAAATTGGGGTTGTCATCATTCTTCCACAGATCTGGAAGGAAGACTCCTGAACCAGAGCATGTTCCTGGCTCATCAAGATTATTGGGTCCAGAGCATAGGTCGATTAGGAATAGGCTTGTGAAAGCTCCATCCAAGGAGACGCTTCAATTACAAAGTCGAAGTGTTCATTCAACAAAGTCCCGCGAGCATCAACGTCTAGGTCACATCGAGGACGGCCTTTCGCAAAACCCACCTGGAAAATATGATCAGCAACTACCGCGCACCACCTATATGAGACCTATTCCAGAAAGTGATGCTTCTGAACATCTTCAGATACCGTCTCAGATCACCAGAAGAGGCAGCGAGGCGAGGTCAGGTCCCTTGAGCCCTGATCAGCGAGATGCACATAGAAGGATGGATGACATTCATTCCGGTACTGCGGACAGAGAACTCCCCCAACGGAAGAACAGCCGTGCCGACAACAAGGCCCGCATAAGCATAATCTCTTCCAGCACTGGTATTTCGAGCACAGCTAGCGTCTCGAGTCACAATACCAGGACTTCTAGGCAAACAGGTCAGAGTATCTTCTCCACTGCTGACCTCCAGCAAAGTAGCGTACTGTCCTTATCATCAGACTCGGATGAAGATTTGTCGGATATTGAACCAGCAAAAGCACGAGATAACATGTCGATTGGAAAAGCGTCGCATGCTGAGAGTGAAATCATCCCTCCTGCTCTTCAACAACGCTTAAATACCATACCTAGTATAGCACGACGGCAGTCTTCAGGAATGAAGAACACAAGTTCGAAAAAAGCAGCAGCACCGTCAGCTTCCTTCCTCGCGGTTACGGATCCAGCTTTATGGCCAGCACCACCACGCCAAATTTCCGCGAAACGCGATCCCACAAAGGTCCAAGATGTCAAGTCAACTGCTGCATCCAGAAAGGTTTCCACCTCTTCCAAGAAATCCTCGCAGCAACCTACCCCACCACAATCCCCCAAGTTAGCCGCAGTCGACAACAGCGATGCCGCCTCCGTTCGAACCACCGCCAGTGGTCGCATGATGGCCGTAACGAAGCAAGAAGAAGCACTACTTGAAGCCCTCCGAAGGAAGAGAGCACGCATGAGGGAGAAGATCATCGAGGAACTCGAAACTGGCAAACCCCCTCCCAGAGCCCCGCAGCGCTCATCCTCCCGTTTCTCCAAAGCCTCATCCATAGACACCATCCGACCCGGCACCGAGCGCGTCCCCTTATATATCGACCCCGCCATCATGAATGCGCCGATCATGCAAGAACAGCAAACCAACTTCAACAAGAGGGAATCACTACCACCACCGCCAACAACAACCGATCTCAGCGACTTCCTTATGCTCGCCTCCTCCGACGACGATTCCACGCCGAGAAGTAGCAAACTCCACAGCAAGAGCAGCCGAGCCGATCAAAAACGCGGTCACGAAACGGCGAAGAACGATAGTAATGTCGGGCGTCCGCGATCGCCACCACAGGAGACGTTGAAGATTACTGGCACGGGGGTGGACGTGCAGGAGGAAGTCATCGAAGATGGGCAGAAGGAGAAAAAGGGCAACAGGAAGCGTAATACGAGCATTGGGGTCAGGTTTGTGGGGGAGCTTAAATGTGTGGTTGAGCAGAAGGATTATATTCTGGATGAGTCGGCGAATAGTAGTAGTGAGGGGGTTTGGGGGTTGTAGTGTATATGTATATGTCTTAAAACTTTGGTGAAGAAGGAAAAAGGTGGTGGGGGGGGGCTTGGTGTTTATTTATTTCTCCCATGGTTTTTGTTATTGCATTGACATGATTTGGGCGATTTCTGGTTATTGTTGTTGTTTTTTGGACATAATACCCCTCGATCTGCATTTTTTGGATTCAGGTGTTCATTGTTTTTATCATTTAATGTTATGTTATATACTCATTCAGAATGGTATAAAAGGACTGGGGTTGGTGGTGATAGTGAAAGGGAGAGGGGGATTTGGATATAGGGTTGGGGATTGGTGGTTTGGTAAAAAATATCTATCTTGCATTGCATTATTGAATGAGGGGTTCGGTTTGGGGGAGTGGCGGTTATGTCTTAATGGCCATATTCTTATTTTTTATTTTTTTAACTACTTAACATGGTCCATAGGGAGGGAGCAAAAGGCAAAAGTTGTGGGAAGAGGACTGGACTGGAACGGACTGGACTGGACTGAAACGGACTGGACTGGACTGGAACGGATTGGACTGGACTGGAACGGACTGGATTGGACTGGACTGGACTGGAGAGAGGATAGACAGGCAGGCAGGCAGACATTACTTGGGGAAGATGGGAATTGTATACGTGAAAGAAGATATATTAACTCTATAATGAAGACACAAACCCCCGATTTTCAAACGCAGTTTGATTCCTTGAACGTGCTCGGCCTCTATCACGTTTATGTTCATGTTCATGTTTATGTTCATGTCCATCTGTCCGGTGCTATGCAGACGAGAAAGAGCAATAGATTCAAATAACTTATGAGACGTAATGTAATATAATATAATGTAATTTCTTATAGTAAGTACCATACATTCCATCCCATCCCATCCCATCCCGTCCCAGGAAATCGATGTATTGTCGTCCTCTCCTCTCCTCTCCTCTCCTCTCCTCTCCTCTCCTCTCCTCTCAACTCACATTCCTTACTTTATCCAAGATACCTACCTACCTACCTACCTACCTACCTACCTACCTACCTACCTACCTACCTAC